>CATPCP010000092.1:0-43662 GCA_955652365.1 Eristalinus aeneus
TTTTGAAATTTTCAAATTTTCAAATTTTCAAATTTTCAAATTTTGAAATTTTGAAATTTTGAAATTTTGAAGTTTTAAAATTTTGAAATTTTAAAATTTTGAAATTTTGAAATTTTGAAATTTTGAAATTTTGAAATTTTGAAATTTTGAAATTTTGAAATTTTGAAATTTTGAAATTTTAAAATTTTGAAATTTTGAAGTTTTAAAATTTTGAAATTTTGAAATTTTAAAATTTTGAAATTTTGAAATTTTGAAATTTTGATAGTTTGAAATTTTGAAATTTTGAAATTTTGAAATTTTGAAATTTTGAAAATTTTAAATTTTTAAATTTTGAAATTTTGATATTTTGAAATCTTGAAATTTTGAAATTTTGACATTTTGGAATTTTGAAATTTTGAAATTTAGAAATTTTTAAATTTTTAAATTTTGAAATTTTGAAGTTTTAAAATTTTTAAATTTTGAAATTTTAAAATTTTGAAATTTTGAAATTTTGAAATTTTGATATTTTGAAATTTTGAAGTTTTGAAATTTTGAAATTTAAAAATTTTGAAATTTTGAAATTTAGAAATTTTTAAATTTTGAAATTTTGAAATTTTGACAGTTTGAAATTTTGAAATTTTGAAATTTTGAAATTTTGAAATTTTAAAATTTTGAAATTTTAAAATTTTGAAATTTTGAAATTTTGAAATTTTGAAATTTTGAAATTTTGAAATTTTGAAATTTTGAAATTTTGAAATTTTGAAATTTTGAAATTTTGAAATTTTGAAATTTTGAAATTTTGAAATTTTGAAATTTTGAAATTTTGAAATTTTGAAATTTTGAAATTTTGAAAGTTTGAAATTTTAAAATTTTGAAATTTTGAAATTTTGCAATTTTGAAATTTTGAAATTTTGAAATTTTGAAATTTTGGAATTTTGAAATCTTGAAATTTTGAAATTTTGAAATTTTGCAATTTTGAAATTTTGAAATTTTGAAATTTTGCAATTTTGCAATTTTGAAATTTTGAAATTTTGAAATTTTGAAATTTTGGAGTTTTGAAATTTTGAAATTTCGAAATTTTGAAATTCTGAAATTTTAAAATTTTGAAATTTTGAAATTTTGAAATTTTGAAATTTTGATATTTTAAAATTTTGAAATTTTGAAATTTTGAAATTTTGAAGTTTTTAAATATTGAAATTTTGAAATTTTAAGATTTTGAAATTTTGAAATTTTGAAATTTTGAAATTTTGATATTTTGAAATTTTGAAATTTTGAAATTTTGAAATTTTAAAATTTTGAAATTTTAAAATTTTTAAATTTTTAAATTTTGAAATTTTGAAATTTTGAAATTTTGAAATTTTGAAATTTTGAAATTTGGAAATTTTAAAATTTTGAAACTTTGAAATTTTAAAATTTTGAAATTTTGAAATTTTGATATTTTGAAATTTTGAAGTTTTGAAATTTTCAAATTTTAAAATTTTGAAATATTGAAATTTAGAAATTTTGAAATTTTGAAATTTTGAAATTTTGAAATTCTTAAATTTTGAAATTTTGAAATTTTGAAATTTGGAAATTTTGAAAATTTGAAATTTTGAAATTTTGAAATTTTGAAATTTTGAAATTTTGAAATTTTGAAATTTTAAAATTTTGAAATTTTAAAATTTTTAAATTTTGAAATTTTGAAATTTTGAAATTTTGAAATTTTGAAATTTTGAAATTTTGAAATTTTGAAATTTTGAAATTTTGAAATTTTGAAATTTTGAAATTTTGAAATTTTGAAATTTTGAAATTTTAAAATTTTGAAATTTTGAAATTTTGAAATTTTAAAATTTTAAAATTTTGAAATTTTGAAATTTTGCAATTTTGAAATTTTGAAATTTTGAAATTTTAAAATTTTGAGATTTTGAAATTTTGATATTTTGAAATTTTGAAATTTTGAAGTTTTGAAATTTTGAAATTTTGAAATTTTGAAGTTTTGAAATTTTGAAATTTTGAAATTTTGAAATTTTGAAATTTTGAAATTTTGAAATTTTGAAATTTTGAAATTTTGAAATTTTGAAATTTTGAAATTTTGAAATTTCGAAATTTTGAAATTTTGAAATTTTAAAACTTTGAAATTTTGAAATTTTGAAATTTTGAAATTTTGAAATTTTGAAATTTTGGAGTTTTGAAATTTTGAAATTTTGAAATTTCGAAATTTTGAAATTCTGAAATTTAAAAATTTTGAAATTTTGAAATTTTGATGTTTGAAAATTTTGAAATTTTGAAATTTTAAAATTTCGAAATTTTGAAATTTTTAAATTTTGAAATTTTGAAATTTTGAAATTTTGAAATTTTGAAATTTTGAAATTTTGAAATTTTGAAATTTTGAAATTTTGAAATTTTGAAATTTTGAAATTTTGAAATTTTGAAATTTTGAAATTTTGGAGTTTTGAAATTTTGAAATTTCGAAATTTTGAAATTTTAAAATTTTGAAATTTTGAAATTTTGATATTTTGAAATTTTCAAATTTTCAAATTTTCAAATTTTGAAATTTTGAAATTTTGAAATTTTTAAGTTTTAAAATTTTGAAATTTTGAAATTTTAAAATTTTGAAATTTTGAAATTTTGAGATTTCGAAATTTTGAAATTTTGAAATTTTGAAAATTTTAAATTTTGAAATTTTGAAATTTTTAAATTTTGAAATTTTGAAATTTTGAAATTTTGAAATTTTGAAATTTTGAAATTTTGAAATTTTGAAATTTTGAAATTTTGAAATTTTGAAATTTTGAAATTTTGTAATTTTGAAATTTTGAAATTTTGAAAATTTAATGTTTTAAAATTTTGAAATTTTAAAATTTTGAAATTTTGAAATTTTGAAATTTTGATATTTTGAAATTTTGAAGTTTTGAAATTTTCAAATTTTAAAATTTTGAAATTTAGAAATTTTTAAATTTTTAAATTTTGAATTTTGAAATTTTGAAATTTTGAAATTTTAAAATTTTGAAATTTTAAAATTTTGAAATTTTGAAATTTTGAAATTTTGAAATTTTGAAATTTTGAAATTTTGAAATTTTGAAATTTTGAAATTTTGAAATTTTAAAATTTTGAAATTTTGAAATTTTGAAATTTTGAAATTTTGAAATTTTGAAATTTTGAAATTTTGAAATTTTGAAATTTTGAAATTTTGAAATTTTAAAATTTTGAAATTTTGATATTTTGAAATTTTGAAGTTTTGAAGTTTTGAAATTTTGAAATTTTGAAATTTTGAAATTATGAAATTTTGAAATTTTGAAATTTTGAAATTTTGAAATTTTAAAACTTTGAAATTTTGAAATTTTGAAATTTTGAAATTTTGAAATTTTGAAATTTTGAAATTTTGAAATTTTGAAATTTTAAAATTTTGCAATTTTGCAATTTTGAAATTTTGAAATTTTGAAATTTTGGAGTTTTGAAATTTTGAAATTTCGAAATTTTGAAATTCTAAAATTTTAAAATTTTGAAATTTTGAAATTTTGAAATTTTGAAATTTTGAAATTTTGATATTTTAAAATTTTGAAATTTTGAAATTTTGAAGTTTTTAAATATTGAAATTTTGAAATTTTAAAATTTTGAAATTTTGAAATTTTGAAATTTTGAAATTTTGATATTTTAAAACTTTGAAATTTTGAAATTTTGAAATTTTGAAACTTTTAAATTTTTAAATTTTGAAATTTTGATATTTTGAAATTTTGAAATTTTGAAATTTTGAAATTTTGGAATTTTGAAATTTTGAAATTTAGAAATTTTTAAATTTTGAAATTTTGAAGTTTTAAAATTTTTAAATTTTGAAATTTTAAAATTTTGATATTTTGAAATTTTGAAATTTTGAAATTTTGAAATTTTGGAATTTTGAAATTTTGAAATTTAGAAATTTTTAAATTTTGAAATTTTGAAATTTTGAAGTTTTAAAATTTTTAAATTTTTAAATTTTAAAATTTTTAAATTTTGAAATTTTAAAATTTTGAAATTTTAAAATTTTGAAATTTTAAAATTTTGAAGTTTTGAAATTTTGAAATTTTGAAATTTTGAAATTTTGAAATTTTGAAATTTTGAAATTTTGAAATTTTGAAATTTTGAAATTTTGAAATTTTGAAATTTTGAAATTTTGAAATTTTGAAATTTTGAAATTTTGAAATTTTGAAATTTTGAAATTTTGAAATTTTGAAATTTTGAAATTTTGAAATTTTGAAATTTTGAAATTTTAAAATTTTGAAATTTTGAAATTCTGAAATTTTGCAATTTTGAAATTTTGAAATTTTGAAATTTTGAAATTTTGAAATTTTGAAATTTTGAAATTTTGAAATTTTGAAATTTTGAAATTTTAAAATTTTGAAATTTTGAAATTTTGAAATTTTAAAATTTTGAAATTTTGATATTTTGAAATTTTGAAGTTTTGAAGTTTTGAAATTTTGAAATTTTGAAATTTTGAAATTTTGAAATTTTGAAATTTTGAAATTTTGAAATTTTAAAACTTTGAAATTTTGAAATTTTGAAATTTTGAAATTTTGAAATTTTGAAATTTTGAAATTTTGAAATTTTGAAATTTTGCAATTTTGCAATTTTGAAATTTTGAAATTTTGAAATTTTGAAATTTTGGAGTTTTGAAATTTTGAAATTTCGAAATTTTGAAATTCTGAAATTTTAAAATTTTGAAATTTTGAAATTTTGAAATTTTGAAATTTTGAAATTTTGAAATTTTGATATTTTGAAATTTTGAAATTTTGAAATTTTAAAATTTTGAAATTTTGAAATTTTGAAATTTTGAAATTTTTAAATTTTGAAATTTTAAAATTTTGAAATTTTGAAATTTTGAAATTTTGAAATTTTGAAATTTTGAAATTTTGAAATTTTGAAATTTGGAAATTTTAAAATTTTGAAATTTTGAAATTTTGAAATTTTGAAATTTTGAAATTTTGAAATTTTGAAATTTTGAAATTTTGATATTTTGAAATTTTGAAATTTTGAAATTTTTAAATTTTGGAATTTTGAAATTTTGAAATTTAGAAATTTAGAAATTTTGAAATTTTGAAATTTTGAAATTTTGAAATTTTGAAATTTTGAAGTTTTAAAATTTTGAAACTTTGAAATTTTAAAATTTTGAAATTTTGAAATTTTGAAATTTTGAAATTTTGATATTTTGAAATTTTGAAGTTTTGAAATTTTCAAATTTTAAAATTTTGAAATTTTGAAATTTAGAAATTTTGAAATTTCGAAATTTTGAAATTTTGAAATTTTGAAATTTTGAAATTTTGAAATTTTGAAATTTTGAAATTTTGAAATTTTGAAATTTTGAAATTTTGAAATTTTGAAATTTTAAAATTTTGAAATTTTAAAATTTTTAAATTTTGAAATTTTGAAATTTTGAAATTTTGAAATTTTGAAATTTTGAAATTTTGAAATTTTGAAATTTTGAAATTTTGAAATTTTGAAATTTTGAAATTTTGAAATTTTGAAATTTTGAAATTTTGAAATTTTGAAATTTTGAAATTTTGAAATTTTGAAATTTTGAAATTTTGAAATTTTGAAAATTTGAAGTTTTAAAATTTTGAAATTTTGAAATTTTAAAATTTTGAAATTTTAAAATTTTGAAATTTTGAAATTTTGAAATTTTGATATTTTGAAATTTTGAAGTTTTGAAATTTTCAAATTTTAAAATTTTGAAATTTTGAAATTTAGAAATTTTTAAATTTTGAAATTTTGAAATTTTGAAATTTTGAAATTTTGAAATTTTGAATTTTGAAATTTTGAAATTTTGAAGTTTTGAAATTTTGAAATTTTGAAATTTTGAAATTTTGAAATTTTGAAATTTTGAAATTTTCAAATTTTGGAATTTTCAAATTTTGAAATTTATAAATTTTGAAATTTTGAAATTTTGAAATTTTCAAATATTGGAATTTTGAAATTTTGAAATTTTGAAATTTTAAAATTTTGAGATTTTGAAATTTTGATATTTTGAAATTTTGAAATTTTGAAGTTTTGAAATTTTGAAATTTTGAAATTTTGAAATTTTGAAATTTTGAAATTTTGAAATTTTGAAATTTTGAAATTTCGAAATTTTGAAATTTTGAAATTTTGAAATTTTGAAATTTTAAAACTTTGAAATTTTGAAATTTTGAAATTTTGAAATTTTGGAGTTTTGAAATTTTGAAATTTTTAAATTTCGAAATTTTGAAATTCTGAAATTTAAAAATTTTGAAATTTTTAAATTTTGATGTTTTAAAATTTTGAAATTTTCAAATTTTAAAATTTTGAAATTTTGAAATTTAGAAATTTTTGAATTTTGAAATTTTGAAATTTTGAAATTTTGAAATTTTTAAATTTTGAATTTTGAAATTTTGAAATTTTGAAGTTTTGAAATTTTGAAATTTTGAAATTTTGAAATTTTGAAATTTTGAAATTTTCAAATTTTGGAATTTTCAAATTTTGAAATTTATAAATTTTGAAATTTTGAAATTTTGAAATTTTCAAATACTGGAATTTTGAAATTTTTAAATTTTTAAATTTTTAAATTTTGAAATTTTGAAATTTTAAAATTTTGAGATTTTGAAATTTTGATATTTTGAAATTTTGAAATTTTGAAGTTTTGAAATTTTGAAATTTTGAAATTTTGAAATTTTGAAATTTTGAAATTTTGAAATTTTGAAATTTTGAAATTTCGAAATTTTGAAATTTTGAAATTTTGAAATTTTAAAACTTTGAAATTTTGAAATTTTGAAATTTTGAAATTTTGGAGTTTTGAAATTTTGAAATTTTTAAATTTCGAAATTTTGAAATTCTGAAATTTAAAAATTTTGAAATTTTGAAATTTTGATGTTTTAAAATATTGAAATTTTGAAATTTTAAAATTTCGAAATTTTGAAATTTTGAAATTTTGAAATTTTGAAATTTTCAAATTTTCAAATTTTGAAATTTTGAAATTTTGAAATTTTGAAGTTTTAAAATTTTGAAATTTTGAAATTTTAAAATTTTGAAATTTTGAAATTTTGAAATTTTGAAATTTTGAAATTTTGAAATTTTGAAATTTTGAAATTTTGAAATTTTGAAATTTTGAAATTTTGAAATTTTGAAATTTTGAAATTTTGAAATTTTAAAATTTTGAAATTTTGAAGTTTTAAAATTTTGAAATTTTAAAATTTTGAAATTTTGAAATTTTGAAATTTTGAAATTTTGATATTTTGAAATTTTGAAATTTTGAAATTTTGAAATTTTGAAATTTTGAAATTTTGAAACTTTTAAATTTTTAAATTTTGAAATTTTGATATTTTGAAATCTTGAAATTTTGAAATTTTGACATTTTGGAATTTTGAAATTTTGAAATTTAGAAATTTTTAAATTTTTAAATTTTGAAATTTTGAAGTTTTAAAATTTTTAAATTTTGAAATTTTAAAATTTTGAAATTTTGAAATTTTGATATTTTGAAATTTTGAAGTTTTGAAATTTTGAAATTTAAAAATTTTGAAATTTTGAAATTTAGAAATTTTTAAATTTTGAAATTTTGAAATTTTGACAGTTTGAAATTTTGAAATTTTGAAATTTTGAAATTTTGAAATTTTGAAATTTTAAAATTTTGAAATTTTAAAATTTTGAAATTTTGAAATTTTGAAATTTTGAAATTTTGAAATTTTGAAATTTTGAAATTTTGAAATTTTGAAATTTTGAAATTTTGAAATTTTGAAATTTTGAAATTTTGAAATTTTGAAATTTTGAAATTTTGAAATTTTGAAATTTTGAAATTTTGAAATTTTGAAATTTTGAAATTTTGAAATTTTGAAATTTTGAAATTTTGAAATTTTGAAATTTTGAAATTTTGAAATTTTGAATTTTGAAATTTTGAAATTTTGAAGTTTTGAAATTTTGAAATTTTGAAATTTTGAAATTTTGAAATTTTGAAATTTTCAAATTTTGGAATTTTCAAATTTTGAAATTTATAAATTTTGAAATTTTGAAATTTTGAAATTTTCAAATATTGGAATTTTGAAATTTTTAAATTTTTAAATTTTTAAATTTTTAAATTTTGAAATTTTGAAATTTTAAAATTTTGAGATTTTGAAATTTTGATATTTTGAAATTTTGAAATTTTGAAGTTTTGAAATTTTGAAATTTTGAAATTTTGAAATTTTGAAATTTTGAAATTTTTAAATTTCGAAATTTTGAAATTTTGAAATTTTGAAATTTTGAAATTTTAAAACTTTGAAATTTTGAAATTTTGAAATTTTGAAATTTTGGAGTTTTGAAATTTTGAAATTCTGAAATTTAAAAATTTTGAAATTTTGAAATTTTGATGTTTTAAAATATTGAAATTTTGAAATTTTAAAATTTCGAAATTTTGAAATTTTGAAATTTTGAAATTTTCAAATTTTCAAATTTTGAAATTTTGAAATTTTGAAATTTTGAAGTTTTAAAATTTTGAAATTTTGAAATTTTAAAATTTTGAAATTTAGAAATTTTGAAATTTTGAAATTTTGAAATTTTGAAATTTTGAAATTTTGAAATTTTGAAATTTTGAAATTTTGAAATTTTAAAATTTTGAAATTTTGAAGTTTTAAAATTTTGAAATTTTAAAATTTTGAAATTTTGAAATTTTGAAATTTTGAAATTTTGAAATTTTGATAGTTTGAAATTTTGAAATTTTGAAATTTTGAAATTTTGAAATTTTGAAACTTTTAAATTTTTAAATTTTGAAATTTTGATATTTTGAAATCTTGAAATTTTGAAATTTTGACATTTTGGAATTTTGAAATTTTGAAATTTAGAAATTTTTAAATTTTGAAATTTTGAAGTTTTAAAATTTTTAAATTTTGAAATTTTAAAATTTTGAAATTTTGAAATTTTGAAATTTTGATATTTTGAAATTTTGAAGTTTTGAAATTTTGAAATTTAAAAATTTTGAAATTTTGAAATTTAGAAATTTTTAAATTTTGAAATTTTGAAATTTTGAAATTTTGAAATTTTGACAGTTTGAAATTTTGAAATTTTGAAATTTTGAAATTTTGAAATTTTGAAATTTTGAAATTTTGAAATTTTAAAATTTTGAAATTTTAAAATTTTGAAATTTTGAAATTTTGAAATTTTGAAATTTTGAAATTTTGAAATTTTGAAATTTTGAAATTTTGAAATTTTGAAATTTTGAAATTTTGAAATTTTGAAATTTTGAAATTTTGAAATTTTGAAATTTTGAAATTTTGAAATTTTAAAATTTTGAAATTTTAAAATTTTGAAATTTTGAAATTTTGAAATTTTGAAATTTTGAAATTTTGAAATTTTGAAATTTTGAAATTTTGAAATTTTGAAATTTTGAAATTTTGAAATTTTGAAATTTTGAAATTTTGAAATTTTGAAATTTTGAAATTTTGAAATTTTGAAATTTTGAAATTTTGAAATTTTGAAATTTTGAAATTTTGAAATTTTGAAATTTTGAAATTTTGAAATTTTGAAATTTTGAATTTTGAAATTTTGAAATTTTGAAGTTTTGAAATTTTGAAATTTTGAAATTTTGAAATTTTGAAATTTTGAAATTTTCAAATTTTGGAATTTTCAAATTTTGAAATTTATAAATTTTGAAATTTTGAAATTTTGAAATTTTCAAATATTGGAATTTTGAAATTTTTAAATTTTTAAATTTTTAAATTTTGAAATTTTGAAGTTTTAAAATTTTTAAATTTTGAAATTTTGAAATTTTGGAGTTTTGAAATTTTGAAATTTTTAAATTTCGAAATTTTGAAATTCTGAAATTTAAAAATTTTGAAATTTTGAAATTTTGATGTTTTAAAATATTGAAATTTTGAAATTTTAAAATTTCGAAATTTTGAAATTTTGAAATTTTGAAATTTTGAAATTTTCAAATTTTCAAATTTTGAAATTTTGAAATTTTGAAATTTTGAAGTTTTAAAATTTTGAAATTTTAAAATTTTGAAATTTTGAAATTTTGAAATTTTGAAATTTTGAAATTTTGAAATTTTGAAATTTTGAAATTTTGAAATTTTGAAATTTTGAAATTTTAAAATTTTGAAATTTTGAAGTTTTAAAATTTTGAAATTTTAAAATTTTGAAATTTTGAAATTTTGAAATTTTGATAGTTTGAAATTTTGAAATTTTGAAATTTTGAAATTTTGAAACTTTTAAATTTTTAAATTTTGAAATTTTGATATTTTGAAATCTTGAAATTTTGAAATTTTGACATTTTGGAATTTTGAAATTTTGAAATTTAGAAATTTTTAAATTTTGAAATTTTGAAGTTTTAAAATTTTTAAATTTTGAAATTTTAAAATTTTGAAATTTTGAAATTTTGAAATTTTGATATTTTGAAATTTTGAAGTTTTGAAATTTTGAAATTTAAAAATTTTGAAATTTTGAAATTTAGAAATTTTTAAATTTTGAAATTTTGAAATTTTGAAATTTTGAAATTTTGAAATTTTGACAGTTTGAAATTTTGAAATTTTGAAATTTTGAAATTTTGAAATTTTGAAATTTTAAAATTTTGAAATTTTAAAATTTTGAAATTTTGAAATTTTGAAATTTTGAAATTTTGAAATTTTGAAATTTTGAAATTTTGAAATTTTGAAATTTTGAAATTTTGAAATTTTGAAATTTTGAAATTTTGAAATTTTGAAATTTTGAAATTTTGAAATTTTAAAATTTTGAAATTTTAAAATTTTGAAATTTTGAAATTTTGAAATTTTGAAATTTTGAAATTTTGAAATTTTGAAATTTTGAAATTTTGAAATTTTGAAATTTTGAAATTTTGAAATTTTGAAATTTTGAAATTTTGAAATTTTGAAATTTTGAAATTTTGAAATTTTGAAATTTTGAAATTTTGAAATTTTGAAATTTTGAAATTTTGAAATTTTGAAATTTTGAAATTTTGAAATTTTGAAATTTTAAAATTTTGAAATTTTGATATTTTGAAATTTTGAAGTTTTGAAGTTTTGAAATTTTGAAATTTTGAAATTTTGAAATTTTGAAATTTTGAAATTTTAAAACTTTGAAATTTTGAAATTTTGAAATTTTGAAATTTTGAAATTTTGAAATTTTGAAATTTTGAAATTTTGAAATTTTGCAATTTTGCAATTTTGAAATTTTGAAATTTTGAAATTTTGGAGTTTTGAAATTTTGAAATTTCGAAATTTTGAAATTCTAAAATTTTAAAATTTTGAAATTTTGAAATTTTGAAATTTTGAAATTTTGAAATTTTGAAATTTTGATATTTTAAAATTTTGAAATTTTGAAATTTTGAAGTTTTTAAATATTGAAATTTTGAAATTTTAAAATTTTGAAATTTTGAAATTTTGAAATTTTGAAATTTTGAAATTTTGAAATTTTGATATTTTAAAACTTTGAAATTTTGGAATTTTGAAATTTTGAAACTTTTAAATTTTTAAATTTTGAAATTTCGATATTTTGAAATTTTGAAATTTTGAAATTTTGAAATTTTGGAATTTTGAAATTTTGAAATTTAGAAATTTTTAAATTTTGAAATTTTGAAATTTTGAAGTTTTAAAATTTTTAAATTTTGAAATTTTAAAATTTTGATATTTTGAAATTTTGAAATTTTGAAATTTTGAAATTTTGGAATTTTGAAATTTTGAAATTTAGAAATTTTTAAATTTTGAAATTTTGAAGTTTTAAAATTTTTAAATTTTTAAATTTTAAAATTTTAAAATTTTGAAATTTTAAAATTTTGAAATTTTAAAATTTTGAAATTTTAAAATTTTGAAATTTTGAAATTTTGAAATTTTGAAATTTTGAAATTTTGAAATTTTGAAATTTTGAAATTTTGAAATTTTGAAATTTTGAAATTTTGAAATTTTGAAATTTTGAAATTTTGAAATTTTGAAATTTTGAAATTTTGAAATTTTGAAATTTTGAAATTTTGAAATTTTGAAATTTTGAAATTTTGAAATTTTGAAATTTTGAAATTTTGAAATTTTAAAATTTTGAAATTTTGAAATTCTGAAATTTTGCAATTTTGAAATTTTGAAATTTTGAAATTTTGAAATTTTGAAATTTTGAAATTTTGAAATTTTGAAATTTTAAAATTTTGAAATTTTGAAATTTTAAAATTTTGAAATTTTGATATTTTGAAATTTTGAAGTTTTGAAGTTTTGAAATTTTGAAATTTTGAAATTTTGAAATTTTAAAACTTTGAAATTTTGAAATTTTGAAATTTTGAAATTTTGAAATTTTGAAATTTTGAAATTTTGAAATTTTGCAATTTTGCAATTTTGAAATTTTGAAATTTTGAAATTTTGAAATTTTGGAGTTTTGAAATTTTGAAATTTCGAAATTTTGAAATTCTGAAATTTTAAAATTTTGAAATTTTGAAATTTTGAAATTTTGATATTTTGAAATTTTGAAATTTTGAAATTTTGAAATTTTGAAATTTTGAAATTTTGAAATCTTGAAGTTTTTAAATATTGAAATTTTGAAATTTTAAAATTTTGAAATTTTGAAATTTTGAAATTTTGAAATTTTGAAATTTTGATATTTTGAAATTTTGAAATTTTGAAATTTTAAAATTTTGAAATTTTGAAATTTTGAAATTTTGAAATTTTGAAATTTTTAAATTTTGAAATTTTGAAATTTTGAAATTTTGAAATTTTGAAATTTTGAAATTTTGAAATTTGGAAATTTTAAAATTTTGAAATTTTGAAATTTTGAAATTTTGAAATTTTGAAATTTTGAAATTTTGAAATTTTGATATTTTGAAATTTTGAAATTTTGAAATTTTTAAATTTTGGAATTTTGAAATTTTGAAATTTAGAAATTTAGAAATTTTGAAATTTTGAAATTTTGAAATTTTGAAATTTTGAAGTTTTAAAATTTTGAAACTTTGAAATTTTAAAATTTTGAAATTTTGAAATTTTGAAATTTTGATATTTTGAAATTTTGAAGTTTTGAAATTTTCAAATTTTAAAATTTTGAAATTTTGAAATTTAGAAATTTTGAAATTTCGAAATTTTGAAATTTTGAAATTTTGAAATTTTGAAATTTTGAAATTTTGAAATTTTGAAATTTTGAAATTTTGAAATTTTAAAATTTTGAAATTTTAAAATTTTTAAATTTTGAAATTTTGAAATTTTGAAATTTTGAAATTTTGAAATTTTGAAATTTTGAAATTTTGAAATTTTGAAATTTTGAAATTTTGAAATTTTGAAATTTTGAAATTTTGAAATTTTGAAATTTTGAAATTTTGAAATTTTGAAATTTTGAAATTTTGAAATTTTGAAATTTTGAAATTTTGAAATTTTGAAATTTTGAAATTTTGAAATTTTGAAATTTTGAAATTTTGAAATTTTGAAAATTTGAAGTTTTAAAATTTTGAAATTTTGAAATTTTAAAATTTTGAAATTTTAAAATTTTGAAATTTTGAAATTTTGAAATTTTGATATTTTGAAATTTTGAAGTTTTGAAATTTTCAAATTTTAAAATTTTGAAATTTTGAAATTTAGAAATTTTTAAATTTTGAAATTTTGAAATTTTGAATTTTGAAATTTTGAAATTTTGAAGTTTTGAAATTTTGAAATTTTGAAATTTTGAAATTTTGAAATTTTCAAATTTTCAAATTTTGGAATTTTCAAATTTTGAAATTTATAAATTATGAAATTTTGAAATTTTGAAATTTTCAAATATTGGAATTTTGAAATTTTTAAATTTTGAAATTTTTAAATTTTTAAATTTTAAAATTTTGAGATTTTGAAATTTTGATATTTTGAAATTTTGAAATTTTGAAGTTTTGAAATTTTGAAATTTTGAAATTTTGAAATTTTGAAATTTTGAAATTTTGAAATTTTGAAATTTCGAAATTTTGAAATTTTGAAATTTTGAAATTTTGAAATTTTAAAACTTTGAAATTTTGAAATTTTGAAATTTTGAAATTTTGGCGTTTTGAAATTTTGAAATTTTTAAATTTCGAAATTTTGAAATTCTGAAATTTAAAAATTTTGAAATTTTGAAATTTTGATGTTTTAAAATTTTGAAATTTTAAAATTTTGAAATTTTGAAATTTAGAAATTTTTAAATTTTGAAATTTTGAAATTTTGAAATTTTAAAATTTTTAAATTTTGAATTTTGAAATTTGGAAATTTTGAAGTTTTGAAATTTTGAAATTTTGAAATTTTGAAATTTTGAAATTTTGAAATTTTGAAATTTTCAAATTTTGGAATTTTCAAATTTTGAAATTTATAAATTTTGAAATTTTGAAATTTTGAAATTTTCAAATATTGGAATTTTGAAATTTTTAAATTTTTAAATTTTGAAATTTTGAAATTTTAAAATTTTGAGATTTTGAAATTTTGATATTTTGAAATTTTGAAATTTTGAAGTTTTGAAATTTTGAAATTTTGAAGTTTTGAAATTTTGAAATTTTGAAATTTTGAAATTTGAAATTTTGAAATTTTGAAATTTTGAAATTTCGAAATTTTGAAATTTTGAAATTTTGAAATTTTAAAACTTTGAAATTTTGAAATTTTGAAATTTTGAAATTTTGGAGTTTTGAAATTTTGAAATTTTTAAATTTCGAAATTTTGAAATTCTGAAATTTAAAAATTTTGAAATTTTGAAATTTTGATGTTTTAAAATATTGAAATTTTGAAATTTTAAAATTTCGAAATTTTGAAATTTTGAAATTTTGAAATTTTGAAATTTTCAAATTTTCAAATTTTGAAATTTTGAAATTTTGAAATTTTGAAGTTTTAAAATTTTGAAATTTTGAAATTTTAAAATTTTGAAATTTTGAAATTTTGAAATTTTGAAATTTTGAAATTTTGAAATTTTGAAATTTTGAAATTTTGAAGTTTTAAAATTTTGAAATTTTAAAATTTTGAAATTTTGAAATTTTGAAATTTTGAAATTTTGAAATTTTGAAATTTTGATAGTTTGAAATTTTGAAATTTTGAAATTTTAAAATTTTGAAATTTTGAAACTTTTAAATTTTTAAATTTTGAAATTTTGATATTTTGAAATCTTGAAATTTTGAAATTTTGACATTTTGGAATTTTGAAATTTTGAAATTTAGAAATTTTTAAATTTTTAAATTTTGAAATTTTGAAGTTTTAAAATTTTTAAATTGTGAAATTTTAAATTTTGAAATTTTTAAATTTTGAAATTTTGATATTTTGAAATTTTGAAGTTTTGAAATTTTGAAATTTAAAAATTTTGAAATTTTGAAATTTAGAAATTTTTAAATTTTGAATTTTTGAAATTTTGAAATTTTGAAATTTTGACAGTTTGAAATTTTGAAATTTTGAAATTTTGAAATTTTAATATTTTGAAATTTTAAAATTTTGAAATTTTGAAATTTTGAAATTTTGAAATTTTGAAATTTTGAAATTTTGAAATTTTGAAATTTTGAAATTTTGAAATTTTGAAATTTTGAAATTTTGAAATTTTGAAATTTTGAAATTTTGAAATTTTGAAATTTTGAAATTTTAAAATTTTGAAATTTTGAAATTTTGCAATTTTGAAATTTTGAAATTTTGAAATTTTGAAATTTTGAAATTTTGAAATTTTGAAATTTTGAAATTTTGAAATTTTGAAATTTTGAAATTTTGAAATTTTGAAATTTTGAAATTTTGAAATTTTGAAATTTTGAAATTTTGAAATTTTGAAATTTTGAAATTTTGAAATTTTGAAATTTTGAAATTTTGAAATTTTGAAATTTTGAAATTTTGAAATTTTGAAATTTTGAAATTTTGAAATTTTGAAATTTTGAAATTTTGAAATTTTAAAATTTTGAAATTTTGATATTTTGAAATTTTGAAGTTTTGAAGTTTTGAAATTTTGAAATTTTGAAATTTTGAAATTTTGAAATTTTGAAATTTTGAAATTTTGAAATTTTGGAATTTTGAAATTTTGAAATTTTAAAACTTTGAAATTTTGGAATTTTGAAATTTTGAAATTTTGAAATTTTGAAATTTTGAAATTTTGAAATTTTGAAATTTTGAAATTTTGAAATTTGAAATTTTGAAATTTTGAAATTTTGCAATTTTGCAATTTTGAAATTTTGAAATTTTGAAATTTTGAAATTTTGGAGTTTTGAAATTTTGAAATTTCGAAATTTTGAAATTCTGAAATTTAAAATTTTGAAATTTTGAAATTTTGAAATTTTGAAATTTTGATATTTTAAAATTTGAAATTTTGAAATTTTGAAATTTTGAAATTTTGAAATTTTGAAGTTTTTAAATATTGAAATTTTGAAATTTTAAAATTTTGAAATTTTGAAATTTTGAAATTTTGAAATTTTGATATTTTGAAATTTTGAAATTTTGAAATTTTAAAATTTTGAAATTTTGAAATTTTGAAATTTTGAAATTTTGAAATTTTTAAATTTTTAAATTTTGAAATTTTGAAATTTTGAAATTTTGAAATTTTGAAATTTTGAAATTTTGAAATTTGGAAATTTTAAAATTTTGAAATTTTGAAATTTTGAAATTTTGAAATTTTGATATTTTGAAATTTTGAAATTTTGAAATTTTGAAATTTTGGAATTTTGAAATTTTGAAATTTAGAAATTTAGAAATTTTGAAATTTTGAAATTTTGAAATTTTGAAATTTTGAAATTTTGAAGTTTTAAAATTTTGAAACTTTGAAATTTTAAAATTTTGAAATTTTGAAATTTTGATATTTTGAAATTTTTAAGTTTTGAAATTTTCAAATTTTCAAATTTTGAAATATTGAAATTTAGAAATTTTGAAATTTTTAAATTTTGAAATTTGAAATTTTGAAATTTTAAAATTTTGAAATTTTGAAATTTTGAAATTTTGAAAATTTGAAATTTTGAAATTTTGAAATTTTGAAATTTTGAAATTTTAAAATTTTGAAATTTTAAAATTTTTAAATTTTGAAATTTTGAAATTTTGAAATTTTGAAATTTTGAAATTTTGAAATTTTGAAATTTTGAAATTTTGAAATTTTGAAATTTTGAAATTTTGAAATTTTGAAATTTTGAAATTTTGAAATTTTGAAATTTTGAAATTTTGAAATTTTAAAATTTGAAATTTTGAAATTTTGAAATTTTAAAATTTTAAAACTTTGAAATTTTGAAATTTTGCAATTTTGAAATTTTGAAATTTTGAAATTCTTAAATTTTGAAATTTTTAAATTTTTAAATTTTGAAATTTTAAAATTTTGAGATTTTGAAATTTTGATATTTTGAAATTTTGAAATTTTGAAGTTTTGAAATTTTGAAATTTTGAAATTTTAAAATTTTGAAATTTTGAAATTTTGAAATTTTGAAATTTCGAAATTTTGAAATTTTGAAATTTTAAAACTTTGAAATTTTGAAATTTTGAAATTTTGAAATTTTGGAGTTTTGAAATTTTGAAATTTTGAAATTTCGAAATTTTGAAATTCTGAAATTTAAAAATTTTGAAATTTTGAAATTTTGATGTTTGAAAATTTTGAAATTTTGAAATTTTAAAATTTCGAAATTTTGAAATTTTGAAATTTTGAAATTTTGAAATTTTGAAATTTTGAAATTTTGAAATTTTGAAATTTTGAAATTTTGAAATTTTGGAGTTTTGAAATTTTGAAATTTCGAAATTTTGAAATTTTAAAATTTTGAAATTTTGAAATTTTGATATTTTGAAATTTTGAAATTTTGAAATTTTCAAATTTTGAAATTTTGAAATTTGAAATTTTTAAGTTTTAAAATTTTGAAATTTTGAAATTTTAAAATTTTGAAATTTTGAAATTTTGAGATTTCGAAGTTTTGAAATTTTGAAATTTTGAAATTTTAAATTTTGAAATTTTGAAATTTTGAAATTTTGAAATTTTGAAATTTTGAAATTTTGAAATTTTGAAATTTTGAATTTTGAAATTTTGAAATTTGAAATTTTGAAATTTTGAAATTTTGAAATTTTGAAATTTTGAATTTTGAAATTTTGTAATTTGAAATTTTGAAATTTTGAATTTTGAAAATTTAATGTTTTAAAATTTTGAAATTTTGAAATTTTGAAATTTTGAATTTTGAAATTTTGAAATTTTGAAATTTTGAAGTTTTTAAATATTGAAATTTTGAAATTTTAAAATTTTGAATTTTGAAATTTGAAATTTGAAATTTTGAAATTTTGATATTTTGAAATTTTGAAATTTTGAAATTTTAAAATTTTGAAATTTTGAAATTTTGAAATTTTGAAATTTTGAAATTTTGAAATTTTGAAATTTTGAAATTTTGAAATTTTGAAATTTTGAAATTTGGAAATTTTAAAATTTTGAAATTTTGAAATTTTGAAATTTTGAAATTTTGAAATTTTGAAATTTTGATATTTTGAAATTTTGAAATTTTGAAATTTTGAAATTTTGAAATTTTGAAATTTTGGAATTTTGACATTTTGAAATTTAGAAATTTAGAAATTTTGAAATTTTGAAATTTTGAAATTTTGAAATTTTGAAGTTTTAAAATTTTGAAACTTTGAAATTTTAAAATTTTGAAATTTTGAAATTTTGATATTTTGAAATTTTGAAGTTTTGAAATTTTCAAATTTTAAAATTTTGAAATATTGAAATTTAGAAATTTTGAAATTTTGAAATTTTGAAATTTTGAAATTTTGAAATTTTGAAATTTTAAAATTTTGAAATTTTGAAATTTTGAAATTTTGAAAATTTGAAATTTTGAAATTTTGAAATGTTAAAATTTTGAAATTTTAAAATTTTGAAATTTTGAAATTTTGAAATTTTGAAATTTTGAAATTTTGAAATTTTGAAATTTTGAAATTTTGAAATTTTGAAATTTTGAAATTTTGAAATTTTGAAATTTTGAAATTTTGAAATTTTGAAATTTTGAAATTTTGAAATTTTGAAATTTTGAAATTTTGAAATTTTAAAATTTTGAAATTTTGAAATTTTGAAATTTTAAAATTTTAAAACTTTGAAATTTGAAATTTTGCAATTTGAAATTTTGAAATTTTGAAATTCTTAAATTTTGAAATTTTTAAATTTTTAAATTTTGAAATTTTAAAATTTTGAGATTTTGAAATTTTGATATTTTGAAATTTTGAAATTTTGAAGTTTTGAAATTTTGAAATTTTGAAATTTTAAAATTTTGAAATTTTGAAATTTTGAAATTTTGAAATTTCGAAATTTTGAAATTTTGAAATTTTAAAACTTTGAAATTTTGAAATTTTGAAATTTTGAAATTTTGAAATTTTGGAGTTTTGAAATTTTGAAATTTTGAAATTTCGAAATTTTGAAATTCTGAAATTTAAAAATTTTGAAATTTTGAAATTTTGATGTTTGAAAATTTTGAAATTTTGAAATTTTAAAATTTCGAAATTTTGAAATTTTGAAATTTTGAAATTTTGAAATTTTGAAATTTTGAAATTTTAAAATTTTGAAATTTTGAAATTCTGAAATTTTGCAATTTTGAAATTTTGAAATTTTGAAATTTTGAAATTTTGAAATTTTGAAATTTTGAAATTTTGAAATTTTGAAATTTTAAAATTTTGAAATTTTGAAATTTTGAAATTTTAAAATTTTGAAATTTTGATATTTTGAAATTTTGAAGTTTTGAAGTTTTGAAATTTTGAAATTTTGAAATTTTGAAATTTTGAAATTTTGAAATTTTGAAATTTTAAAACTTTGAAATTTTGAAATTTTGAAATTTTGAAATTTTGAAATTTTGAAATTTTGAAATTTTGAAATTTTGCAATTTTGCAATTTTGAAATTTTGAAATTTTGAAATTTTGAAATTTTGGAGTTTTGAAATTTTGAAATTTCGAAATTTTGAAATTCTGAAATTTTAAAATTTTGAAATTTTGAAATTTTGAAATTTTGAAATTTTGATATTTTGAAATTTTGAAATTTTGAAATTTTGAAATTTTGAAATTTTGAAATTTTGAAATCTTGAAGTTTTTAAATATTGAAATTTTGAAATTTTAAAATTTTGAAATTTTGAAATTTTGAAATTTTGAAATTTTGAAATTTTGATATTTTGAAATTTTGAAATTTTGAAATTTTAAAATTTTGAAATTTTGAAATTTTGAAATTTTGAAATTTTTAAATTTTGAAATTTTAAAATTTTGAAATTTTGAAATTTTGAAATTTTGAAATTTTGAAATTTTGAAATTTTGAAATTTTGAAATTTGGAAATTTTAAAATTTTGAAATTTTGAAATTTTGAAATTTTGAAATTTTGAAATTTTGAAATTTTGAAATTTTGATATTTTGAAATTTTGAAATTTTGAAATTTTTAAATTTTGGAATTTTGAAATTTTGAAATTTAGAAATTTAGAAATTTTGAAATTTTGAAATTTTGAAATTTTGAAATTTTGAAATTTTGAAGTTTTAAAATTTTGAAACTTTGAAATTTTAAAATTTTGAAATTTTGAAATTTTGAAATTTTGATATTTTGAAATTTTGAAGTTTTGAAATTTTCAAATTTTAAAATTTTGAAATTTTGAAATTTAGAAATTTTGAAATTTCGAAATTTTGAAATTTTGAAATTTTGAAATTTTGAAATTTTGAAATTTTGAAATTTTGAAATTTTGAAATTTTGAAATTTTGAAATTTTGAAATTTTGAAATTTTGAAATTTTGAAATTTTAAAATTTTGAAATTTTAAAATTTTTAAATTTTGAAATTTTGAAATTTTGAAATTTTGAAATTTTGAAATTTTGAAATTTTGAAATTTTGAAATTTTGAAATTTTGAAATTTTGAAATTTTGAAATTTTGAAATTTTGAAATTTTGAAATTTTGAAATTTTGAAATTTTGAAATTTTGAAATTTTGAAATTTTGAAATTTTGAAAATTTGAAGTTTTAAAATTTTGAAATTTTGAAATTTTAAAATTTTGAAATTTTAAAATTTTGAAATTTTGAAATTTTGAAATTTTGATATTTTGAAATTTTGAAGTTTTGAAATTTTCAAATTTTAAAATTTTGAAATTTTGAAATTTAGAAATTTTTAAATTTTGAAATTTTGAAATTTTGAAATTTTGAAATTTTGAAATTTTGAATTTTGAAATTTTGAAATTTTGAAGTTTTGAAATTTTGAAATTTTGAAATTTTGAAATTTTGAAATTTTGAAATTTTCAAATTTTGGAATTTTCAAATTTTGAAATTTATAAATTTTGAAATTTTGAAATTTTGAAATTTTCAAATATTGGAATTTTGAAATTTTGAAATTTTGAAATTTTAAAATTTTGAGATTTTGAAATTTTGATATTTTGAAATTTTGAAATTTTGAAGTTTTGAAATTTTGAAATTTTGAAATTTTGAAATTTTGAAATTTTGAAATTTTGAAATTTTGAAATTTTGAAATTTCGAAATTTTGAAATTTTGAAATTTTGAAATTTTGAAATTTTAAAACTTTGAAATTTTGAAATTTTGAAATTTTGAAATTTTGGAGTTTTGAAATTTTGAAATTTTTAAATTTCGAAATTTTGAAATTCTGAAATTTAAAAATTTTGAAATTTTTAAATTTTGATGTTTTAAAATTTTGAAATTTTCAAATTTTAAAATTTTGAAATTTTGAAATTTAGAAATTTTTAAATTTTGAAATTTTGAAATTTTGAAATTTTTAAATTTTGAATTTTGAAATTTTGAAATTTTGAAGTTTTGAAATTTTGAAATTTTGAAATTTTGAAATTTTGAAATTTTGAAATTTTCAAATTTTGGAATTTTCAAATTTTGAAATTTATAAATTTTGAAATTTTGAAATTTTGAAATTTTCAAATATTGGAATTTTGAAATTTTTAAATTTTTAAATTTTTAAATTTTTAAATTTTGAAATTTTGAAATTTTAAAATTTTGAGATTTTGAAATTTTGATATTTTGAAATTTTGAAATTTTGAAGTTTTGAAATTTTGAAATTTTGAAATTTTGAAATTTTGAAATTTTGAAATTTTGAAATTTTGAAATTTTGAAATTTCGAAATTTTGAAATTTTGAAATTTTGAAATTTTGAAATTTTAAAACTTTGAAATTTTGAAATTTTGAAATTTTGAAATTTTGGAGTTTTGAAGTTTTGAAATTTTTAAATTTCGAAATTTTGAAATTCTGAAATTTAAAAATTTTGAAATTTTGAAATTTTGATGTTTTAAAATATTGAAATTTTGAAATTTTAAAATTTCGAAATTTTGAAATTTTGAAATTTTGAAATTTTGAAATTTTCAAATTTTCAAATTTTGAAATTTTGAAATTTTGAAATTTTGAAGTTTTAAAATTTTGAAATTTTGAAATTTTAAAATTTTGAAATTTTGAAATTTTGAAATTTTGAAATTTTGAAATTTTGAAATTTTGAAATTTTGAAATTTTGAAATTTTGAAATTTTGAAATTTTGAAATTTTGAAATTTTGAAATTTTGAAATTTTGAAATTTTAAAATTTTGAAATTTTGAAGTTTTAAAATTTTGAAATTTTAAAATTTTGAAATTTTGAAATTTTGAAATTTTGAAATTTTGATATTTTGAAATTTTGAAATTTTGAAATTTTGAAATTTTGAAATTTTGAAACTTTTAAATTTTTAAATTTTGAAATTTTGATATTTTGAAATTTTGAAATTTTGAAATTTTGAAATTTTGAAATTTTGAAATTTTGAAATTTTGAAATTTTGAAATTTTGAAATTTTGAAATTTTGAAATTTTGAAATTTTGAAATTTTGAAATTTTGAAATTTTGAAATTTTGAAATTTTGAAATTTTGAAATTTTGAAATTTTGAAATTTTGAAATTTTGAAATTTTGAAATTTTGAAATTTTGAAATTTTGAAAATTTGAAGTTTTAAAATTTTGAAATTTTGAAATTTTAAAATTTTGAAATTTTAAAATTTTGAAATTTTGATATTTTGAAATTTTGAAGTTTTGAAATTTTCAAATTTTAAAATTTTGAAATTTTGAAATTTAGAAATTTTTAAATTTTGAAATTTTGAAATTTTGAAATTTTGAAATTTTGAATTTTGAAATTTTGAAATTTTGAAGTTTTGAAATTTTGAAATTTTGAAATTTTGAAATTTTGAAATTTTGAAATTTTCAAATTTTGGAATTTTCAAATTTTGAAATTTATAAATTTTGAAATTTTGAAATTTTGAAATTTTCAAATATTGGAATTTTGAAATTTTGAAATTTTAAAATTTTGAGATTTTGAAATTTTGATATTTTGAAATTTTGAAATTTTGAAGTTTTGAAATTTTGAAATTTTGAAATTTTGAAATTTTGAAATTTTGAAATTTTGAAATTTTGAAATTTTGAAATTTCGAAATTTTGAAATTTTGAAATTTTGAAATTTTGAAATTTTAAAACTTTGAAATTTTGAAATTTTGAAATTTTGAAATTTTGGAGTTTTGAAATTTTGAAATTTTTAAATTTCGAAATTTTGAAATTCTGAAATTTAAAAATTTTGAAATTTTTAAATTTTGATGTTTTAAAATTTTGAAATTTTCAAATTTTAAAATTTTGAAATTTTGAAATTTAGAAATTTTTAAATTTTGAAATTTTGAAATTTTGAAATTTTGAAATTTTTAAATTTTGAATTTTGAAATTTTGAAATTTTGAAGTTTTGAAATTTTGAAATTTTGAAATTTTGAAATTTTGAAATTTTCAAATTGTGGAATTTTCAAATTTTGAAATTTATAAATTTTGAAATTTTGAAATTTTGAAATTTTCAAATATTGGAATTTTGAAATTTTTAAATTTTTAAATTTTTAAATTTTGAAATTTTGAAATTTTAAAATTTTGAGATTTTGAAATTTTGATATTTTGAAATTTTGAAATTTTGAAGTTTTGAAATTTTGAAATTTTGAAATTTTGAAATTTTGAAATTTTGAAATTTTGAAATTTTGAAATTTTGAAATTTCGAAATTTTGAAATTTTGAAATTTTGAAATTTTGAAATTTTAAAACTTTGAAATTTTGAAATTTTGAAATTTTGAAATTTTGAAATTTTGGAGTTTTGAAATTTTGAAATTTTTAAATTTCGAAATTTTGAAATTCTGAAATTTAAAAATTTTGAAATTTTGAAATTTTGATGTTTTAAAATATTGAAATTTTGAAATTTTAAAATTTCGAAATTTTGAAATTTTGAAATTTTGAAATTTTGAAATTTTGAAATTTTCAAATTTTCAAATTTTGAAATTTTGAAATTTTGAAATTTTGAAGTTTTAAAATTTTGAAATTTTAAAATTTTGAAATTTTGAAATTTTGAAATTTTGAAATTTTGAAATTTTGAAATTTTGAAATTTTGAAATTTTGAAATTTTGAAATTTTGAAATTTTGAAATTTTAAAATTTTGAAATTTTGAAGTTTTAAAATTTTGAAATTTTAAAATTTTGAAATTTTGAAATTTTGAAATTTTGAAATTTTGATATTTTGAAATTTTGAAATTTTGAAATTTTGAGATTTTGAAATTTTGAAATTTTGAAACTTTTAAATTTTTAAATTTTGAAATTTTGATATTTTGAAATCTTGAAATTTTGAAATTTTGACATTTTGGAATTTTGAAATTTTGAAATTTAGAAATTTTTAAATTTTTAAATTTTGAAATTTTGAAGTTTTAAAATTTTTAAATTTTGAAATTTTAAAATTTTGAAATTTTGAAATTTTGATATTTTGAAATTTTGAAGTTTTGAAATTTTGAAATTTAAAAATTTTGAAATTTTGAAATTTAGAAATTTTTAAATTTTGAAATTTTGAAATTTTGAAATTTTGAAATTTTGACAGTTTGAAATTTTGAAATTTTGAAATTTTGAAATTTTGAAATTTTGAAATTTTAAAATTTTGAAATTTTAAAATTTTGAAATTTTGAAATTTTGAAATTTTGAAATTTTGAAATTTTGAAATTTTGAAATTTTGAAATTTTGAAATTTTGAAATTTTGAAATTTTGAAATTTTGAAATTTTGAAATTTTGAAATTTTGAAATTTTGAAATTTTGAAATTTTGAAATTTTGAAATTTTGAAATTTTGAAATTTTGAAATTTTGAAATTTTGAAATTTTGAAATTTTGAAATTTTGAAATTTTGAAATTTTGAAATTTTGAAATTTTGAAATTTTGAATTTTGAAATTTTGAAATTTTGAAGTTTTGAAATTTTGAAATTTTGAAATTTTGAAATTTTGAAATTTTGAAATTTTCAAATTTTGGAATTTTCAAATTTTGAAATTTATAAATTTTGAAATTTTGAAATTTTGAAATTTTCAAATATTGGAATTTTGAAATTTTTAAATTTTTAAATTTTGAAATTTTGAAATTTTAAAATTTTGAGATTTTGAAATTTTGATATTTTGAAATTTTGAAATTTTGAAGTTTTGAAATTTTGAAATTTTGAAATTTTGAAATTTTGAAATTTTGAAATTTTTAAATTTCGAAATTTTGAAATTTTGAAATTTTGAAATTTTGAAATTTTAAAACTTTGAAATTTTGAAATTTTGAAATTTTGAAATTTTGGAGTTTTGAAATTTTGAAATTTTTAAATTTCGAAATTTTGAAATTCTGAAATTTAAAAATTTTGAAATTTTGAAATTTTGATGTTTTAAAATATTGAAATTTTGAAATTTTAAAATTTCGAAATTTTGAAATTTTGAAATTTTGAAATTTTGAAATTTTGAAATTTTCAAATTTTCAAATTTTGAAATTTTGAAATTTTGAAATTTTGAAGTTTTAAAATTTTGAAATTTTGAAATTTTAAAATTTTGAAATTTTGAAATTTTGAAATTTTGAAATTTTGAAATTTTGAAATTTTGAAATTTTGAAATTTTGAAATTTTGAAATTTTGAAATTTTGAAATTTTGAAATTTTGAAATTTTAAAATTTTGAAATTTTGAAGTTTTAAAATTTTGAAATTTTAAAATTTTGAAATTTTGAAATTTTGAAATTTTGAAATTTTGATAGTTTGAAATTTTGAAATTTTGAAATTTTGAAATTTTGAAATTTTGAAACTTTTAAATTTTTAAATTTTGAAATTTTGATATTTTGAAATCTTGAAATTTTGAAATTTTGACATTTTGGAATTTTGAAATTTTGAAATTTAGAAATTTTTAAATTTTGAAATTTTGAAGTTTTAAAATTTTTAAATTTTGAAATTTTAAAATTTTGAAATTTTGAAATTTTGAAATTTTGATATTTTGAAATTTTGAAGTTTTGAAATTTTGAAATTTAAAAATTTTGAAATTTTGAAATTTAGAAATTTTTAAATTTTGAAATTTTGAAATTTTGAAATTTTGAAATTTTGACAGTTTGAAATTTTGAAATTTTGAAATTTTGAAATTTTGAAATTTTGAAATTTTGAAATTTTAAAATTTTGAAATTTTAAAATTTTGAAATTTTGAAATTTTGAAATTTTGAAATTTTGAAATTTTGAAATTTTGAAATTTTGAAATTTTGAAATTTTGAAATTTTGAAATTTTGAAATTTTGAAATTTTGAAATTTTGAAATTTTGAAATTTTGAAATTTTGAAATTTTGAAATTTTAAAATTTTGAAATTTTAAAATTTTGAAATTTTGAAATTTTGAAATTTTGAAATTTTGAAATTTTGAAATTTTGAAATTTTGAAATTTTGAAATTTTGAAATTTTGAAATTTTGAAATTTTGAAATTTTGAAATTTTGAAATTTTGAAATTTTGAAATTTTGAAATTTTGAAATTTTGAAATTTTGAAATTTTGAAATTTTGAAATTTTGAAATTTTGAAATTTTGAAATTTTGAAATTTTGAAATTTTGAAATTTTGAAATTTTGAAATTTTGAAATTTTGAAATTTTGAATTTTGAAATTTTGAAATTTTGAAGTTTTGAAATTTTGAAATTTTGAAATTTTGAAATTTTGAAATTTTGAAATTTTCAAATTTTGGAATTTTCAAATTTTGAAATTTATAAATTTTGAAATTTTGAAATTTTGAAATTTTCAAATATTGGAATTTTGAAATTTTGAAATTTTTAAATTTTTAAATTTTGAAATTTTGAAGTTTTAAAATTTTTAAATTTTGAAATTTTGAAATTTTGAAATTTTGAAATTTTGGAGTTTTGAAATTTTGAAATTTTTAAATTTCGAAATTTTGAAATTCTGAAATTTAAAAATTTTGAAATTTTGAAATTTTGATGTTTTAAAATATTGAAATTTTGAAATTTTAAAATTTCGAAATTTTGAAATTTTGAAATTTTGAAATTTTGAAATTTTCAAATTTTCAAATTTTGAAATTTTGAAATTTTGAAATTTTGAAGTTTTAAAATTTTGAAATTTTAAAATTTTGAAATTTTGAAATTTTGAAATTTTGAAATTTTGAAATTTTTAAATTTTGAAATTTTGAAATTTTGAAATTTTGAAATTTTGAAATTTTGAAATTTTAAAATTTTGAAATTTTGAAGTTTTAAAATTTTGAAATTTTAAAATTTTGAAATTTTGAAATTTTGAAATTTTGATAGTTTGAAATTTTGAAATTTTGAAATTTTGAAATTTTGAAATTTTGAAACTTTTAAATTTTTAAATTTTGAAATTTTGATATTTTGAAATCTTGAAATTTTGAAATTTTGACATTTTGGAATTTTGAAATTTTGAAATTTAGAAATTTTTAAATTTTGAAATTTTGAAGTTTTAAAATTTTTAAATTTTGAAATTTTAAAATTTTGAAATTTTGAAATTTTGAAATTTTGATATTTTGAAATTTTGAAGTTTTGAAATTTTGAAATTTAAAAATTTTGAAATTTTGAAATTTAGAAATTTTTAAATTTTGAAATTTTGAAATTTTGAAATTTTGAAATTTTGAAATTTTGACAGTTTGAAATTTTGAAATTTTGAAATTTTGAAATTTTGAAATTTTAAAATTTTGAAATTTTAAAATTTTGAAATTTTGAAATTTTGAAATTTTGAAATTTTGAAATTTTGAAATTTTGAAATTTTGAAATTTTGAAATTTTGAAATTTTGAAATTTTGAAATTTTGAAATTTTGAAATTTTGAAATTTTAAAATTTTGAAATTTTAAAATTTTGAAATTTTGAAATTTTGAAATTTTGAAATTTTGAAATTTTGAAATTTTGAAATTTTGAAATTTTGAAATTTTGAAATTTTGAAATTTTGAAATTTTGAAATTTTGAAATTTTGAAATTTTGAAATTTTGAAATTTTGAAATTTTGAAATTTTGAAATTTTGAAATTTTGAAATTTTGAAATTTTGAAATTTTGAAATTTTGAAATTTTGAAATTTTGAAATTTTGAAATTTTAAAATTTTGAAATTTTGATATTTTGAAATTTTGAAGTTTTGAAGTTTTGAAATTTTGAAATTTTGAAATTTTGAAATTTTGAAATTTTGAAATTTTGAAATTTTAAAACTTTGAAATTTTGAAATTTTGAAATTTTGAAATTTTGAAATTTTGAAATTTTGAAATTTTGACAGTTTGAAATTTTGAAATTTTGAAATTTTGAAATTTTGAAATTTTGAAATTTTGAAATTTTAAAATTTTGAAATTTTAAAATTTTGAAATTTTGAAATTTTGAAATTTTGAAATTTTGAAATTTTGAAATTTTGAAATTTTGAAATTTAGAAATTTAGAAATTTTTAAATTTTTAAATTTTGATGTTTTAAAATTTTGAAATTTTCAAATTTTAAAATTTTGAAATTTTGAAATTTAGAAATTTTTAAATTTTGAAATTTTGAAATTTTGAAATTTTTAAATTTTGAATTTTGAAATTTTGAAATTTTGAAGTTTTGAAATTTTGAAATTTTGAAATTTTGAAATTTTGAAATTTTGAAATTTTCAAATTTTGGAATTTTCAAATTTTGAAATTTATAAATTTTGAAATTTTGAAATTTTGAAATTTTCAAATATTGGAATTTTGAAATTTTTAAATTTTTAAATTTTTAAATTTTGAAATTTTGAAATTTTAAAATTTTGAGATTTTGAAATTTTGATATTTTGAAATTTTGAAATTTTGAAGTTTTGAAATTTTGAAATTTTGAAATTTTGAAATTTTGAAATTTTGAAATTTTGAAATTTTGAAATTTTGAAATTTCGAAATTTTGAAATTTTGAAATTTTGAAATTTTGAAATTTTAAAACTTTGAAATTTTGAAATTTTGAAATTTTGAAATTTTGGAGTTTTGAAATTTTGAAATTTTTAAATTTCGAAATTTTGAAATTCTGAAATTTAAAAATTTTGAAATTTTGAAATTTTGATGTTTTAAAATATTGAAATTTTGAAATTTTAAAATTTCGAAATTTTGAAATTTTGAAATTTTGAAATTTTGAAATTTTCAAATTTTCAAATTTTGAAATTTTGAAATTTTGAAATTTTGAAGTTTTAAAATTTTGAAATTTTGAAATTTTAAAATTTTGAAATTTTGAAATTTTGAAATTTTGAAATTTTGAAATTTTGAAATTTTGAAATTTTGAAATTTTGAAATTTTGAAATTTTGAAATTTTGAAATTTTGAAATTTTGAAATTTTGAAATTTTAAAATTTTGAAATTTTGAAGTTTTAAAATTTTGAAATTTTAAAATTTTGAAATTTTGAAATTTTGAAATTTTGAAATTTTGATATTTTGAAATTTTGAAATTTTGAAATTTTGAAATTTTGAAATTTTGAAATTTTGAAATTTTGAAACTTTTAAATTTTTAAATTTTGAAATTTTGATATTTTGAAATTTTGAAATTTTGAAATTTTGAAATTTTGAAATTTTGAAATTTTGAAATTTTGAAATTTTGAAATTTTGAAATTTTGAAATTTTGAAATTTTGAAATTTTGAAATTTTGAAATTTTGAAATTTTGAAATTTTGAAATTTTGAAATTTTGAAATTTTGAAATTTTGAAATTTTGAAATTTTGAAATTTTGAAATTTTGAAAATTTGAAGTTTTAAAATTTTGAAATTTTGAAATTTTAAAATTTTGAAATTTTAAAATTTTGAAATTTTGAAATTTTGATATTTTGAAATTTTGAAGTTTTGAAATTTTCAAATTTTAAAATTTTGAAATTTTGAAATTTAGAAATTTTTAAATTTTGAAATTTTGAAATTTTGAAATTTTGAAATTTTGAATTTTGAAATTTTGAAATTTTGAAGTTTTGAAATTTTGAAATTTTGAAATTTTGAAATTTTGAAATTTTGAAATTTTCAAATTTTGGAATTTTCAAATTTTGAAATTTATAAATTTTGAAATTTTGAAATTTTGAAATTTTCAAATATTGGAATTTTGAAATTTTGAAATTTTGAAATTTTAAAATTTTGAGATTTTGAAATTTTGATATTTTGAAATTTTGAAATTTTGAAGTTTTGAAATTTTGAAATTTTGAAATTTTGAAATTTTGAAATTTTGAAATTTTGAAATTTTGAAATTTCGAAATTTTGAAATTTTGAAATTTTGAAATTTTGAAATTTTAAAACTTTGAAATTTTGAAATTTTGAAATTTTGGAGTTTTGAAATTTTGAAATTTTTAAATTTCGAAATTTTGAAATTCTGAAATTTAAAAATTTTGAAATTTTTAAATTTTGATGTTTTAAAATTTTGAAATTTTCAAATTTTAAAATTTTGAAATTTTGAAATTTAGAAATTTTTAAATTTTGAAATTTTGAAATTTTGAAATTTTGAAATTTTTAAATTTTGAATTTTGAAATTTTGAAATTTTGAAGTTTTGAAATTTTGAAATTTTGAAATTTTGAAATTTTGAAATTTTCAAATTTTGGAATTTTCAAATTTTGAAATTTATAAATTTTGAAATTTTGAAATTTTGAAATTTTCAAATATTGGAATTTTGAAATTTTTAAATTTTTAAATTTTTAAATTTTGAAATTTTGAAATTTTAAAATTTTGAGATTTTGAAATTTTGATATTTTGAAATTTTGAAATTTTGAAGTTTTGAAATTTTGAAATTTTGAAATTTTGAAATTTTGAAATTTTGAAATTTTGAAATTTTGAAATTTTGAAATTTCGAAATTTTGAAATTTTGAAATTTTGAAATTTTGAAATTTTAAAACTTTGAAATTTTGAAATTTTGAAATTTTGAAATTTTGGAGTTTTGAAATTTTGAAATTTTTAAATTTCGAAATTTTGAAATTCTGAAATTTAAAAATTTTGAAATTTTGAAATTTTGATGTTTTAAAATATTGAAATTTTGAAATTTTAAAATTTCGAAATTTTGAAATTTTGAAATTTTGAAATTTTGAAATTTTGAAATTTTCAAATTTTCAAATTTTGAAATTTTGAAATTTTGAAATTTTGAAGTTTTAAAATTTTGAAATTTTAAAATTTTGAAATTTTGAAATTTTGAAATTTTGAAATTTTGAAATTTTGAAATTTTGAAATTTTGAAATTTTGAAATTTTGAAATTTTGAAATTTTGAAATTTTGAAATTTTAAAATTTTGAAATTTTGAAGTTTTAAAATTTTGAAATTTTAAAATTTTGAAATTTTGAAATTTTGAAATTTTGAAATTTTGATATTTTGAAATTTTGAAATTTTGAAATTTTGAAATTTTGAAATTTTGAAATTTTGAAACTTTTAAATTTTTAAATTTTGAAATTTTGATATTTTGAAATCTTGAAATTTTGAAATTTTGACATTTTGGAATTTTGAAATTTTGAAATTTAGAAATTTTTAAATTTTTAAATTTTGAAATTTTGAAGTTTTAAAATTTTTAAATTTTGAAATTTTAAAATTTTGAAATTTTGAAATTTTGATATTTTGAAATTTTGAAGTTTTGAAATTTTGAAATTTAAAAATTTTGAAATTTTGAAATTTAGAAATTTTTAAATTTTGAAATTTTGAAATTTTGAAATTTTGAAATTTTGACAGTTTGAAATTTTGAAATTTTGAAATTTTGAAATTTTGAAATTTTGAAATTTTAAAATTTTGAAATTTTAAAATTTTGAAATTTTGAAATTTTGAAATTTTGAAATTTTGAAATTTTGAAATTTTGAAATTTTGAAATTTTGAAATTTTGAAATTTTGAAATTTTGAAATTTTGAAATTTTGAAATTTTGAAATTTTGAAATTTTGAAATTTTGAAATTTTGAAATTTTGAAATTTTGAAATTTTGAAATTTTGAAATTTTGAAATTTTGAAATTTTGAAATTTTGAATTTTGAAATTTTGAAATTTTGAAATTTTGAAATTTTGAAATTTTGAAATTTTGAAATTTTGAAATTTTGAATTTTGAAATTTTGAAATTTTGAAATTTTGAATTTTGAAATTTTGAAATTTTGAAGTTTTGAAATTTTGAAATTTTGAAATTTTGAAATTTTGAAATTTTGAAATTTTCAAATTTTGGAATTTTCAAATTTGAAATTTATAAATTTTGAAATTTTGAAATTTTGAAATTTTCAAATATTGGAATTTTGAAATTTTTAAATTTTTAAATTTTTAAATTTTGAAATTTTGAAATTTTAAAATTTTGAGATTTTGAAATTTTGATATTTTGAAATTTTGAAATTTTGAAGTTTTGAAATTTTGAAATTTTGAAATTTTGAAATTTTGAAATTTTGAAATTTTTAAATTTCGAAATTTTGAAATTTTGAAATTTTGAAATTTTGAAATTTTAAAACTTTGAAATTTTGAAATTTTGAAATTTTGAAATTTTGGAGTTTTGAAATTTTGAAATTTTTAAATTTCGAAATTTTGAAATTCTGAAATTTAAAAATTTTGAAATTTTGAAATTTTGATGTTTTAAAATATTGAAATTTTGAAATTTTAAAATTTCGAAATTTTGAAATTTTGAAATTTTGAAATTTTGAAATTTTCAAATTTTCAAATTTTGAAATTTTGAAATTTTGAAATTTTGAAGTTTTAAAATTTTGAAATTTTGAAATTTTAAAATTTTGAAATTTTGAAATTTTGAAATTTTGAAATTTTGAAATTTTGAAATTTTGAAATTTTGAAATTTTGAAATTTTGAAATTTTGAAATTTTGAAATTTTGAAATTTTAAAATTTTGAAATTTTGAAGTTTTAAAATTTTGAAATTTTAAAATTTTGAAATTTTGAAATTTTGAAATTTTGAAATTTTGATAGTTTGAAATTTTGAAATTTTGAAATTTTGAAATTTTGAAATTTTGAAACTTTTAAATTTTTAAATTTTGAAATTTTGATATTTTGAAATCTTGAAATTTTGAAATTTTGACATTTTGGAATTTTGAAATTTTGAAATTTAGAAATTTTTAAATTTTGAAATTTTGAAGTTTTAAAATTTTTAAATTTTGAAATTTTAAAATTTTGAAATTTTGAAATTTTGAAATTTTGATATTTTGAAATTTTGAAGTTTTGAAATTTTGAAACTTAAAAATTTTGAAATTTTGAAATTTAGAAATTTTTAAATTTTGAAATTTTGAAATTTTGAAATTTTGAAATTTTGAAATTTTGACAGTTTGAAATTTTGAAATTTTGAAATTTTGAAATTTTGAAATTTTGAAATTTTGAAATTTTAAAATTTTGAAATTTAAAATTTTGAAATTTTGAAATTTTGAAATTTTGAAATTTTGAAATTTTGAAATTTTGAAATTTTGAAATTTTGAAATTTTGAAATTTGAAATTTTGAAATTTTGAAATTTTGAAATTTTGAAATTTTGAAATTTTGAAATTTTAAAATTTTGAAATTTTAAAATTTTGAAATTTTGAAATTTTGAAATTTTGAAATTTTGAAATTTTGAAATTTTGAAATTTTGAAATTTTGAAATTTTGAAATTTTGAAATTTTGAAATTTTGAAATTTTGAAATTTTGAAATTTTGAAATTTTGAAATTTTGAAATTTTGAAATTTTGAAATTTTGAAATTTTGAAATTTTGAAATTTTGAAATTTTGAAATTTTGAAATTTTGAAATTTTGAAATTTTGAAATTTTGAAATTTTGAAATTTTGAAATTTTGAAATTTTGAAATTTTGAATTTTGAAATTTTGAAATTTTGAAGTTTTGAAATTTTGAAATTTTGAAATTTTGAAATTTTGAATTTTTCAAATTTTGGAATTTTCAAATTTTGAAATTTATAAATTTTGAAATTTTGAAATTTTGAAATTTTCAAATATTGGAATTTTGAAATTTTGAAATTTTTAAATTTTTAAATTTTGAAATTTTGAAGTTTTAAAATTTTTAAATTTTGAAATTTTGAAATTTTGAAATTTTGAAATTTTGAAATTTTGGAGTTTTGAAATTTTGAAATTTTTAAATTTCGAAATTTTGAAATTCTGAAATTTAAAAATTTTGAAATTTTGAAATTTTGATGTTTTAAAATATTGAAATTTTGAAATTTTAAAATTTCGAAATTTTGAAATTTTGAAATTTTGAAATTTTGAAATTTTCAAATTTTCAAATTTTGAAATTTTGAAATTTTGAAATTTTGAAGTTTTAAAATTTTGAAATTTTAAAATTTTGAAATTTTGAAATTTTGAAATTTTGAAATTTTGAAATTTTTAAATTTTGAAATTTTGAAATTTTGAAATTTTGAAATTTTGAAATTTTGAAATTTTAAAATTTTGAAATTTTGAAGTTTTAAAATTTTGAAATTTTAAAATTTTGAAATTTTGAAATTTTGAAATTTTGATAGTTTGAAATTTTGAAATTTTGAAATTTTGAAATTTTGAAATTTTGAAACTTTTAAATTTTTAAATTTTGAAATTTTGATATTTTGAAATCTTGAAATTTTGAAATTTTGACATTTTGGAATTTTGAAATTTTGAAATTTAGAAATTTTTAAATTTTGAAATTTTGAAGTTTTAAAATTTTTAAATTTTGAAATTTTAAAATTTTGAAATTTTGAAATTTTGATATTTTGAAATTTTGAAGTTTTGAAATTTTGAAATTTAAAAATTTTGAAATTTTGAAATTTAGAAATTTTTAAATTTTGAAATTTTGAAATTTTGAAATTTTGAAATTTTGAAATTTTGACAGTTTGAAATTTTGAAATTTTGAAATTTTGAAATTTTGAAATTTTGAAATTTTAAAATTTTGAAATTTTAAAATTTTGAAATTTTGAAATTTTGAAATTTTGAAATTTTGAAATTTTGAAATTTTGAAATTTTGAAATTTTGAAATTTTGAAATTTTGAAATTTTGAAATTTTGAAATTTTGAAATTTTGAAATTTTGAAATTTTAAAATTTTGAAATTTTAAAATTTTGAAATTTTGAAATTTTGAAATTTTGAAATTTTGAAATTTTGAAATTTTGAAATTTTGAAATTTTGAAATTTTGAAATTTTGAAATTTTGAAATTTTGAAATTTTGAAATTTTGAAATTTTGAAATTTTGAAATTTTGAAATTTTGAAATTTTGAAATTTTGAAATTTTGAAATTTTGAAATTTTGAAATTTTGAAATTTTGAAATTTTGAAATTTTGAAATTTTGAAATTTTGAAATTTTGAAATTTTGAAATTTTGAAATTTTAAAATTTTGAAATTTTGATATTTTGAAATTTTGAAGTTTTGAAGTTTTGAAATTTTGAAATTTTGAAATTTTGAAATTTTGAAATTTTGAAATTTTGAAATTTTAAAACTTTGAAATTTTGAAATTTTGAAATTTTGAAATTTTGAAATTTTGAAATTTTGAAATTTTGAAATTTTGCAATTTTGCAATTTTGAAATTTTGAAATTTTGAAATTTTGGAGTTTTGAAATTTTGAAATTTCGAAATTTTGAAATTCTAAAATTTTAAAATTTTGAAATTTTGAAATTTTGAAATTTTGAAATTTTGAAATTTTGAAATTTTGATATTTTAAAATTTTGAAATTTTGAAATTTTGAAGTTTTTAAATATTGAAATTTTGAAATTTTAAAATTTTGAAATTTTGAAATTTTGAAATTTTGAAATTTTGATATTTTAAAACTTTGAAATTTTGGAATTTTGAAATTTTGAAACTTTTAAATTTTTAAATTTTGAAATTTCGATATTTTGAAATTTTGAAATTTTGAAATTTTGGAATTTTGAAATTTTGAAATTTAGAAATTTTTAAATTTTGAAATTTTGAAATTTTGAAGTTTTAAAATTTTAAATTTTGAAATTTTAAAATTTTGATATTTTGAAATTTTGAAATTTTGAAATTTTGAAATTTTGGAATTTTGAAATTTTGAAATTTAGAAATTTTTAAATTTTGAAATTTTGAAGTTTTAAAATTTTTAAATTTTTAAATTTTAAAATTTTAAAATTTTGAAATTTTAAAATTTTGAAATTTTAAAATTTTGAAATTTTGAAATTTTGAAATTTTGAAATTTTGAAATTTTGAAATTTTGAAATTTTGAAATTTTGAAATTTTGAAATTTTGAAATTTTGAAATTTTGAAATTTTGAAATTTTGAAATTTTAAAATTTTGAAATTTTGAAATTTTGAAATTTTGAAATTTTGAAATTTTGAAATTTTGAAATTTTGAAATTTTGAAATTTTGAAATTTTGAAATTTTGAAATTTTGAAATTTTGAAATTTTAAAATTTTGAAATTTTGAAATTCTGAAATTTTGCAATTTTGAAATTTTGAAATTTTGAAATTTTGAAATTTTGAAATTTTGAAATTTTGAAATTTTGAAATTTTGAAATTTTGAAATTTTGAAATTTTGAAATTTTAAAATTTTGAAATTTTGAAATTTTAAAATTTTGAAATTTTGATATTTTGAAATTTTGAAGTTTTGAAGTTTTGAAATTTTGAAATTTTGAAATTTTGAAATTTTGAAATTTTAAAACTTTGAAATTTTGAAATTTTGAAATTTTGAAATTTTGAAATTTTGAAATTTTGAAATTTTGAAATTTTGCAATTTTGCAATTTTGAAATTTTGAAATTTTGAAATTTTGAAATTTTGAAATTTTGGAGTTTTGAAATTTTGAAATTTCGAAATTTTGAAATTCTGAAATTTTAAAATTTTGAAATTTTGAAATTTTGATATTTTGAAATTTTGAAATTTTGAAATTTTGAAATTTTGAAATTTTGAAATCTTGAAGTTTTTAAATATTGAAATTTTGAAATTTTAAAATTTTGAAATTTTGAAATTTTGAAATTTTGAAATTCTGAAATTTTGATATTTTGAAATTTTGAAATTTTGAAATTTTAAAATTTTGAAATTTTGAAATTTTGAAATTTTGAAATTTTGAAATTTTTAAATTTTGAAATTTTGAAATTTTGAAATTTTGAAATTTTGAAATTTTGAAATTTGGAAATTTTAAAATTTTGAAATTTTGAAATTTTGAAATTTTGAAATTTTGAAATTTTGAAATTTTGAAATTTTGATATTTTGAAATTTTGAAATTTTGAAATTTTTAAATTTTGGAATTTTGAAATTTTGAAATTTAGAAATTTAGAAATTTTGAAATTTTGAAATTTTGAAATTTTGAAATTTCGAAGTTTTAAAATTTTGAAACTTTGAAATTTTAAAATTTTGAAATTTTGAAATTTTGAAATTTTGATATTTTGAAATTTTGAAGTTTTGAAATTTTCAAATTTTAAAATTTTGAAATTTTGAAATTTAGAAATTTTGAAATTTCGAAATTTTGAAATTTTGAAATTTTGAAATTTTGAAATTTTGAAATTTTGAAATTTTGAAATTTTGAAATTTTAAAATTTTGAAGTTTTAAAATTTTTAAATTTTGAAATTTTGAAATTTTGAAATTTTGAAATTTTGAAATTTTGAAATTTTGAAATTTTGAAATTTTGAAATTTTGAAATTTTGAAATTTTGAAATTTTGAAATTTTGAAATTTTGAAATTTTGAAATTTTGAAATTTTGAAATTTTGAAATTTTGAAAATTTGAAGTTTTAAAATTTTGAAATTTTGAAATTTTAAAATTTTGAAATTTTAAAATTTTGAAATTTTGAAATTTTGAAATTTTGATATTTTGAAATTTTGAAGTTTTGAAATTTTCAAATTTTAAAATTTTGAAATTTTGAAATTTAGAAATTTTTAAATTTTGAAATTTTGAAATTTTGAATTTTGAAATTTTGAAATTTTGAAGTTTTGAAATTTTGAAATTTTGAAATTTTGAAATTTTGAAATTTTCAAATTTTCAAATTTTGGAATTTTCAAATTTTGAAATTTATAAATTATGAAATTTTGAAATTTTGAAATTTTCAAATATTGGAATTTTGAAATTTTGAAATTTTTAAATTTTTAAATTTTAAAATTTTGAGATTTTGAAATTTTGATATTTTGAAATTTTGAAATTTTGAAGTTTTGAAATTTTGAAATTTTGAAATTTTGAAATTTTGAAATTTTGAAATTTTGAAATTTTGAAATTTTGAAATTTCGAAATTTTGAAATTTTGAAATTTTGAAATTTTGAAATTTTAAAACTTTGAAATTTTGAAATTTTGAAATTTTGGAGTTTTGAAATTTTGAAATTTTTAAATTTCGAAATTTTGAAATTCTGAAATTTAAAAATTTTGAAATTTTGAAATTTTGATGTTTTAAAATTTTGAAATTTTCAAATTTTAAAATTTTGAAATTTTGAAATTTAGAAATTTTTAAATTTTGAAATTTTGAAATTTTGAAATTTTGAAATTTTAAAATTTTTAAATTTTGAATTTTGAAATTTGGAAATTTTGAAGTTTTGAAATTTTGAAATTTTGAAATTTTGAAATTTTGAAATTTTGAAATTTTGAAATTTTCAAATTTTGGAATTTTCAAATTTTGAAATTTATAAATTTTGAAATTTTGAAATTTTGAAATTTTCAAATATTGGAATTTTGAAATTTTTAAATTTTTAAATTTTGAAATTTTGAAATTTTAAAATTTTGAGATTTTGAAATTTTGATATTTTGAAATTTTGAAATTTTGAAGTTTTGAAATTTTGAAATTTTGAAGTTTTGAAATTTTGAAATTTTGAAATTTTGAAATTTTGAAATTTTGAAATTTTGAAATTTTGAAATTTCGAAATTTTGAAATTTTGAAATTTTGAAATTTTAAAACTTTGAAATTTTGAAATTTTGAAATTTTGAAATTTTGGAGTTTTGAAATTTTGAAATTTTTAAATTTCGAAATTTTGAAATTCTGAAATTTAAAAATTTTGAAATTTTGAAATTTTGATGTTTTAAAATATTGAAATTTTGAAATATTAAAATTTCGAAATTTTGAAATTTTGAAATTTTGAAATTTTGAAATTTTCAAATTTTCAAATTTTGAAATTTTGAAATTTTGAAATTTTGAAGTTTTAAAATTTTGAAATTTTGAAATTTTAAAATTTTGAAATTTTGAAATTTTGAAATTTTGAAATTTTGAAATTTTGAAATTTTGAAATTTTGAAATTTTGAAATTTTAAAATTTTGAAATTTTGAAGTTTTAAAATTTTGAAATTTTAAAATTTTGAAATTTTGAAATTTTGAAATTTTGAAATTTTGAAATTTTGAAATTTTGATAGTTTGAAATTTTGAAATTTTGAAATTTTAAAATTTTGAAATTTTGAAACTTTTAAATTTTTAAATTTTGAAATTTTGATATTTTGAAATCTTGAAATTTTGAAATTTTGACATTTTGGAATTTTGAAATTTTGAAATTTAGAAATTTTTAAATTTTGAAATTTTGAAATTTTGAAGTTTTAAAATTTTTAAATTGTGAAATTTTAAAATTTTGAAATTTTTAAATTTTGAAATTTTGATATTTTGAAATTTTGAAGTTTTGAAATTTTGAAATTTAAAAATTTTGAAATTTTGAAATTTAGAAATTTTTAAATTTTGAATTTTTGAAATTTTGAAATTTTGAAATTTTGACAGTTTGAAATTTTGAAATTTTGAAATTTTGAAATTTTGAAATTTTAATATTTTGAAATTTTAAAATTTTGAAATTTTGAAATTTTGAAATTTTGAAATTTTGAAATTTTGAAATTTTGAAATTTTGAAATTTTGAAATTTTGAAATTTTGAAATTTTGAAATTTTGAAATTTTGAAATTTTGAAATTTTGAAATTTTGAAATTTTAAAATTTTGAAATTTTGAAATTTTGCAATTTTGAAATTTTGAAATTTTGAAATTTTGAAATTTTGAAATTTTGAAATTTTGAAATTTTGAAATTTTGAAATTTTGAAATTTTGAAATTTTGAAATTTTGAAATTTTGAAATTTTGAAATTTTGAAATTTTGAAATTTTGAAATTTTGAAATTTTGAAATTTTGAAATTTTGAAATTTTGAAATTTTGAAATTTTGAAATTTTGAAATTTTGAAATTTTGAAATTTTGAAATTTTGAAATTTTGAAATTTTGAAATTTTGAAATTTTAAAATTTTGAAATTTTGATATTTTGAAATTTTGAAGTTTTGAAGTTTTGAAATTTTGAAATTTTGAAATTTTGAAATTTTGAAATTTTGAAATTTTGAAATTTTGGAATTTTGAAATTTTGAAATTTTAAAACTTTGAAATTTTGCAATTTTGCAATTTTGAAATTTTGAAATTTTGAAATTTTGAAATTTTGGAGTTTTGAAATTTTGAAATTTCGAAATTTTAAAATTTTGAAATTTTGAAATTTTGAAATTTTGAAATTTTGAAATTTTGAAATTTTGATATTTTGAAATTTTGAAATTTTGAAATTTTAAAATTTTGAAATTTTGAAATTTTGAAATTTTGAAATTTTGAAATTTTTAAATTTTGAAATTTTGAAATTTTGAAATTTTGAAATTTTGAAATTTTGAAATTTTGAAATTTGGAAATTTTAAAATTTTGAAATTTTGAAATTTTGAAATTTTGAAATTTTGATATTTTGAAATTTTGAAATTTTGAAATTTTGAAATTTTGGAATTTTGAAATTTTGAAATTTAGAAATTTAGAAATTTTGAAATTTTGAAATTTTGAAATTTTGAAATTTTGAAATTTTGAAGTTTTAAAATTTTGAAACTTTGAAATTTTAAAATTTTGAAATTTTGAAATTTTGATATTTTGAAATTTTGAAGTTTTGAAATTTTCAAATTTTCAAATTTTGAAATATTGAAATTTAGAAATTTTGAAATTTTTAAATTTTTAAATTTTGAAATTTTGAAATTTTGAAATTTTAAAATTTTGAAATTTTGAAATTTTGAAATTTTGAAAATTTGAAATTTTGAAATTTTGAAATTTTGAAATTTTGAAATTTTAAAATTTTGAAATTTTAAAATTTTTAAATTTTGAAATTTTGAAATTTTGAAATTTTGAAATTTTGAAATTTTGAAATTTTGAAATTTTGAAATTTTGAAATTTTGAAATTTTGAAATTTTGAAATTTTGAAATTTTGAAATTTTGAAATTTTGAAATTTTGAAATTTTGAAATTTTAAAATTTTGAAATTTTGAAATTTTGAAATTTTAAAATTTTAAAACTTTGAAATTTTGAAATTTTGCAATTTTGAAATTTTGAAATTTTGAAATTCTTAAATTTTGAAATTTTTAAATTTTTAAATTTTGAAATTATAAAATTTTGAGATTTTGAAATTTTGATATTTTGAAATTTTGAAATTTTGAAGTTTTGAAATTTTGAAATTTTGAAATTTTAAAATTTTGAAATTTTGAAATTTTGAAATTTTGAAATTTCGAAATTTTGAAATTTTGAAATTTTAAAACTTTGAAATTTTGAAATTTTGAAATTTTGAAATTTTGGAGTTTTGAAATTTTGAAATTTCGAAATTCTGAAATTCTGAAATTTAAAAATTTTGAAATTTTGAAATTTTGATGTTTGAAAATTTTGAAATTTTGAAATTTTAAAATTTCGAAATTTTGAAATTTTGAAATTTTGAAATTTTGAAATTTTGAAATTTTGAAATTTTGAAATTTTGAAATTTTGAAATTTTGAAATTTTGAAATTTTGAAATTTTGAAATTTTGAAATTTTGGAGTTTTGAAATTTTGAAATTTCGAAATTTTGAAATTTTAAAATTTTGAAATTTTGAAATTTTGATATTTTGAAATTTTGAAATTTTGAAATTTTCAAATTTTGAAATTTTGAAATTTTGAAATTTTTAAGTTTTAAAATTTTGAAATTTTGAAATTTTAAAATTTTGAAATTTTGAAATTTTGAGATTTCGAAGTTTTGAAATTTTGAAATTTTGAAATTTTGAAATTTTTAAATTTTGAAATTTTGAAATTTTGAAATTTTGAAATTTTGAAATTTTGAAATTTTGAAATTTTGAAATTTTGAAATTTTGAAATTTTGAAATTTTGAAATTTTGAAATTTTGAAATTTTGAAATTTTGAAATTTTGAAATTTTGTAATTTTGAAATTTTGAAATTTTGAAATTTTGAAAATTTAATGTTTTAAAATTTTGAAATTTTGAAATTTTGAAATTTTGAAATTTTGAAATTTTGAAATTTTGAAGTTTTTAAATATTGAAATTTTGAAATTTTAAAATTTTGAAATTTTGAAATTTTGAAATTTTGAAATTTTGAAATTTTGATATTTTGAAATTTTGAAATTTTGAAATTTTAAAATTTTGAAATTTTGAAATTTTGAAATTTTGAAATTTTGAAATTTTGAAATTTTGAAATTTTGAAATTTTGAAATTTTGAAATTTTGAAATTTTGAAATTTGGAAATTTTAAAATTTTGAAATTTTGAAATTTTGAAATTTTGAAATTTTGATATTTTGAAATTTTGAAATTTTGAAATTTTGAAATTTTGAAATTTTGGAATTTTGAAATTTTGAAATTTAGAAATTTAGAAATTTTGAAATTTTGAAATTTTGAAATTTTGAAATTTTGAAATTTTGAAGTTTTAAAATTTTGAAACTTTGAAATTTTAAAATTTTGAAATTTTGAAATTTTGATATTTTGAAATTTTGAAGTTTTGAAATTTTCAAATTTTAAAATTTTGAAATATTGAAATTTAGAAATTTTGAAATTTTGAAATTTTGAAATTTTGAAATTTTGAAATTTTAAAATTTTGAAATTTTGAAATTTTGAAATTTTGAAAATTTGAAATTTTGAAATTTTGAAATTTTAAAATTTTGAAATTTTAAAATTTTTAATTTTGAAATTTTGAAATTTTGAAATTTTGAAATTTTGAAATTTTGAAATTTTGAAATTTTGAAATTTTGAAATTTTGAAATTTTGAAATTTTGAATTTTGAAATTTTGAAATTTTGAAATTTTGAAATTTTGAAATTTGAAATTTTGAAATTTTGAAATTTTGAAATTTTAAAATTTTGAAATTTTGAAATTTTGAAATTTTAAAATTTTAAAACTTTGAAATTTTGAAATTTTGCAATTTTGAAATTTTGAAATTTTGAAATTCTTAAATTTTGAAATTTTTAAATTTTAAATTTTGAAATTTTAAAATTTTGAGATTTTGAAATTTTGATATTTTGAAATTTTGAAATTTGAAGTTTTGAAATTTGAAATTTTGAAATTTTAAAATTTTGAAATTTTGAAATTTTGAAATTTCGAAATTTTGAAATTTTGAAATTTTAAAACTTTGAAATTTTGAAATTTTGAAATTTTGAAATTTTGAAATTTTGGAGTTTTGAAATTTTGAAATTTTGAAATTTCGAAATTTTGAAATTCTGAAATTTAAAATTTTGAAATTTTGAAATTTTGATGTTTGAAAATTTTGAAATTTTGAAATTTTAAATTTCGAAATTTTGAAATTTTGAAATTTTGAAATTTTGAAATTTTGAAATTTTGAAATTTTGAAATTTTGAAATTTTGAAATTTTGAAATTTTGAAATTTTGGAGTTTTGAAATTTTGAAATTTCGAAATTTTGAAATTTTAAAATTTTGAAATTTTGAAATTTTGATATTTTGAAATTTTGAAATTTTGAAATTTTGAAATTTTAAAATTTTGAAATTTTAAAATTTTTAAATTTTGAAATTTTGAAATTTTGAAATTTTGAAATTTTGAAATTTTGAAATTTTGAAATTTT
>CATPCP010000093.1:0-16811 GCA_955652365.1 Eristalinus aeneus
AAAATTTCAAGATTTCAAAATTTCAAAATTTAAAAATATCAAAATTTCAAAATTTCAAAATTTCAAAACTTCAAAATTTCAAAATATCAAAATTTCAAGATTTCAAAATTTCAAAATTTCAAAATATCAAAATTTCAAAATTTCAAATTTCATAATTTTAAAATTTCAAGTTTCCAAATTTTAAAATTTCAAAATTTCAAAATTTCAAAATTTCAAAATTTCAAAATTTCAAAATTTCCAAAATTCAAAATTTCAAAATTTCAAAATTTCAAAATTTCAAAATTTTAAAATTCTAAAATTTCAAAATTTCAAAATTTCAAAATTTCAAAATTTCAAAATTTCAAAATTTCAAAATATCCAAATTTCGAAATTTCTAAATTTCTAAATTTCTAAATTTCTAAATTTCAAAATTTCAAAATTTCAAAATTTTCAAAATTTCAAAATTTTAAAATTTCATAATTTCAAAATTTCAAGATTCCAAATTTTAAAATTTCAAAATTTCAAAATTTCAAAATTTCAAAATTTCGAAATTTTAAAATATCAAAATTACAAAATTTCAAAATTTCAAAATATCAACATTTCAAAATTTCAAAATTTCAAACTTCAAAATTTCAAAATTTCAAGATTTCAAAATTTCAAAATTTCAAAATATCAAAATTTCAAAATTTCAAAATTTCAAAATTTCAAAATTTCAAAATTTCAAAATTTCAAAATTTCAAATTTCAAAATTTCAAAATTTCAAAATTTCAAAATTTCAAAATTTCAAAATTTCAAAATTTCAAAATATCAAAATTTCAAGATTTCAAAATTTCAAAATTTCAAAATATCAAAATTTCAAAATTTCAAAATTTCAAAATTTCAAAATTTCAAAATTTCAAAATTTCAAAATTTCAAAATTTCAAAATATCCAAATTTCAAAATTTCTAAATTTCTAAATTTCAAAATTTCAAAATATCAAAATTTCAAGATTTCAAAATTTCAAAATTTAAAAATATCAAAATTTCAAAATTTCAAAATTTCAAAACTTCAAAATTTCAAAATATCAAAATTTCAAGATTTCAAAATTTCAAAATTTCAAAATATCAAAATTTCAAAATTTCAAAATTTCAAAATTTCAAAATTTCAAAATTTCAAAATTTCTAAATTTCTAAATTTCTAAATTTCAAAATTTCAAAATTTCAAAATTTCAAAATTTCAAAATTTTAAAATTTCATAATTTCAAAATTTCAAGATTCCAAATTTTAAAATTTCAAAATTTCAAAATTTCAAAATTTCAAAACTTCAAAATTTCAAAATATCAAAATTTCAAGATTTCAAAATTTCAAAATTTCAAAATATCAAAATTTCAAAATTTCAAAATTTCAAAATTTCAAAATTTCAAAATTTCAAAATTTCAAAATTTCAAAATTTCAAAATTTCAAAACATCCAAATTTCAAAATTTCTAAATTTCTAAATTTCTAAATTTCAAAATTTCAAAATTTCAAAATTTTAAAATTTCATAATTTCAAAATTTCAAGATTCCAAATTTTAAAATTTCAAAATTTCAAAATTTCAAAATTTCAAAACTTCAAATTTCAAAATATCAAAATTTCAAGATTTCAAAATTTCAAAATTTCAAAATATCAAAATTTCAAAATTTCAAAATTTCAAAATTTCAAAATTTCAAAATTCAAAATTTCAAAATTTCAAAATTTCAAAATTTCAAAATTTCAAAATTTCAAAATTTCAAAATTTCAAAATTTCAAAATTTCAAAATTTCAAAATTTCAAAATTTCAAAATTTCAAAATTTCAAAATTTCGAAATTTCAAAATTTCAAATTTTAAAATTTCAAAATTTCAAATTTTCAAAATTTCAAAATTTCAAAATTTCAAAATTTCAAACTTTCAAAATTTCAAAATTTCAAAATTTCAAAATTTCAAAATTTCAAAATTTCAAAATTTCAAAATTTCAAAATTTCAAAATTTCAAAATTTCAAAATTTCGAAATTTCAAAATTTCAAAATTTCAAAATCCCAAAATTTCAAAATTTCAAAATTTCAAAATTTTAAAATTCTAAAATTTCAAAATTTCAAAATTTCAAAATTTCAAAATTTCAAAATTTCAAAATTTCAAAATATCCAAATTTCAAAATTTCAAAATTTCAAAATTTCAAAATTTCAAAATTTCAAAATTTCAAAATTTCAAAATTTCAAAATTTCAAAATTTCAAAATTTCGAAATTTCAAAATTTCAAAATTTCAAAATCCCAAAATTTCAAAATTTCAAAATTCCAAAATTTCAAAATTTTAAAATTCTAAAATTTCAAAATTTCAAAATTTCAAAATTTCAAAATTTCAAAATTTCAAAATTTCGAAATTTCAAAATTTCAAAATCCCAAAATTTCAAAATTTCAAAATTTCAAAATTTCAAAATTTCAAAATTTTAAAATTCTAAAATTTCAAAATTTCAAAATTTCAAAATTTCAAAATTTCAAAATTTCAAAATTTCAAAATTTCAAAATTTCAAAATATCCAAATTTCAAAATTTCTAAATTTCTAAATTTCTAAATTTCAAAATTTCAAAATTTCAAAATTTCAAAATTTCAAAATTTCAAAATTTCAAAATTTCAAAATTTCAAAATTTCAAAATTTCAAAATTTCAAAATTTCAAAATTTCAAAATTTCAAAATTTCAAAATTTCAAAATTTCAAAATTTCAAAATTTCAAAATTTCAAAATTTTAAAATTTCAAAATTTTAAAATTTCGAAATTTCGAAATTTCAGAATTTCAAAATTTCAAAATTTCAAAATTTCAAAATTTCAAAATTTCAAAATTTCAAAATTTCAAAATTTCAAAATTTCAGAATTTCAAAATTTCAAAATTTCAAAATTTTAAAATTTCAAAATTTCAAAATTTCAAAATTTCAAAATTTCAAAATTTCAAAATTTCAAAATTTCGAAATTTCAGATATTCAAAATTTCAAAATTTCAAAATTTCAAAATTTCAAAATTTCAAAATTTAAAAATTTAAGAATTTCAAAATTTCAAAATTTTAAAATTTCAAAATTTCAAAATTTCAGAATTTCAAAATTTCAAAATTTCAAAATTTCAAAAATTTAAAATGTCAAAATTTCAAAATTTCGAAATTTCAGAATTTCAAAATTTTGAAAATTTCAAAATTTCAAAATTTCAAAATTTCAAAATATCAAAATTTCAAAATTTCAAAATTTAAAAATTTTAAAGTTTCAAATTCCTAAATTTCAAAATTTCAAAATTTCAAAATTTCAAAATTTCAAAATTTCAAAATTTCAAAATTTCAAAATTTCAAAATTTCAAAATTTCAAAATTTCAAAATTTCAAAATTTCAAAATTTCAAAATTTCAAAATTTCAAAATTTCAAAATTTCAAAATTTCAAAATTTCAAAATTTTAAAATTTCAAAATTTCAAAATTTCAAATTTCAAAATTTCAAAATTTCAAAATTTCAAAATTTCAAAATTTCAAAATTTCAAAATTTCAAAATTTCAAAATTTCAAAATTTCAAAATTTCAAAATTCAAAATTTCAAAATTTCAAAATTTCAAAATTTTAAAATTTCAAAATTTTAGAATTTCAAAATTTCAAAATTTTTAAATTTCAAAATTTCAAAATTTCAAAATTTCAAAATTTCAAAATTTCAAAATTTCAAAATTTCAAAATTTCAAAATTTCAAAATTTCAAAATTTCAATATTTCAAAATTTCAAAATTTCAAAATTTCAAAATTTCAAAATTTCAAAATTTCAAAATTTCAAAATTTCAAAATTTCAAAATTTCAAAAGTTTAAAATTTCAAAATTTCAAAATTTCAAAATTTTAAAATTTCAAAATTTCAAAATTTCAAAATTTCCAAATTTCAAAATTTCAAAATTTCAAAATTTCAAAATTTCAAAATTTCAAAATTTCAAAATTTCAAAATTTCAAAATTTCAAAATTTCAAAATTCCAAAATTTTAAAATTTCAAAATTTCAAAATTTCAAAATTTCAAAAATTCAAAATGTCAAAATTTCAAAATTTCGAAATTTCAGAATTTCAAAATTTCAAAATTTCAAAATTTCAAAATTTCAAAATTTCAAAATTTCAAAATTTCAAAATTTCAAAATTTCAAAATTTCAAAATTTCAAAATTTCAAAATTTCAAAATTTCAAAATTTCAAAATTTCAAAATTTTAAAATTTCAAAATTTCAAAATTTAAAAATTTCAAAATTTCAAAATTTCAAAATTTCAAAATTTCAAAATTTCAAAATTTCAAAATTTCAAAATTTCAAAATTTAAAATTTCAAAATTTCAAAATTTCAAAATTTCAAAATTTCAAAATTTCAAAATTCCAAAATTTTAAAATTTCAAAATTTCAAAATTTCAAAATTTCAAAAATTCAAAATGTCAAAATTTCAAAATTTCGAAATTTCAGAATTTCAAAATTTCAAAATTTCAAAATTTCAAAATTTCAAAATTTCAAAATTTCAAAATTTCAAAATTTCAAAATTTCAAAATTTCAAAATTTCAAAATTTCAAAATTTCAAAATTTCAAAATTTCAAAATTTCAAAATTTCAAAATTTCAAAATTTCGAAATTTCGAAATTTCAGAATTTCAAAATTTCAAAATTTCAAAATTTCAAAATTTCAAAATTTCAAAATTTCAAAATTTCAAAATTTCAAAATTTCAGAATTTCAAAATTTCAAAATTTCAAAATTTTAAAATTTCAAAATTTCAAAATTTCAAAATTTCAAAATTTCAAAATTTCAAAATTTCAAAATTTCGAAATTTCAGATATTCAAAATTTCAAAATTTCAAAATTTCAAAATTTCAAAATTTCAAAATTTAAAAATTTAAGAATTTCAAAATTTCAAAATTTTAAAATTTCAAAATTTCAAAATTTCAGAATTTCAAAATTTCAAAATTTCAAAAATTTAAAATGTCAAAATTTCAAAATTTCGAAATTTCAGAATTTCAAAATTTTGAAAATTTCAAAATTTCAAAATTTCAAAATTTCAAAATATCAAAATTTCAAAATTTCAAAATTTCAAAATTTAAAAATTTTAAGGTTTCAAAATTTCAAAATTTCAAAATTTCAAAATTTCAAAATTTCAAAATTTCAAAATTTCAAAATTTCAAAATTTCAAAATTTCAAAATTTCAAAATTTCAAAATTTCAAAATTTCAAAATTTCAAAATATCAAAATTTCAAAATTTCAAAATTTCAAAATTTAAAAATTTTAAAGTTTCAAAATTCCTAAATTTCAAAATTTCAAAATTTCAAAATTTCAAAATTTCAAAATTTCAAAATTTCAAAATTTCAAAATTTCAAAATTTCAAAATTTCAAAATTTCAAAATTTCAAAATTTCAAAATTTCAAAATTTCAAAATTTCAAAATTTCAAAATTTTAAAATTTCAAAATTTCAAAATTTTAGAATTTCAAAATTTCAAAATTTTAAATTTCAAAATTTCAAAATTTCAAAATTTCAAAATTTCAAAATTTCAAAATTTCAAAATTTCAAAATTTCAAAATTTCAATATTTCAAAATTTCAAAATTTCAAAATTTCAAAATTTCAAAATTTCAAAATTTCAAAATTTCAAAATTTCAAAATTTCAAAATTTCAAAAGTTTAAAATTTCAAAATTTCAAAATTTCAAAATTTTAAAATTTCAAAATTTCAAAATTTCCAAATTTCAAAATTTCAAAATTTCCAAATTTCAAAATTTCAAAATTTAAAATTTCAAAATTTCAAAATTTCAAAATTTCAAAATTTCAAAATTTCAAAATTTCAAAATTCCAAAATTTTAAAATTTCAAAATTTCAAAATTTCAAAATTTCAAAATTTCAAAATTTCAAAATTTCAAAATTTCAAAATTTCAAAATTTCAAAATTTCAAAATTTCAAAATTTCAAAATTTCAAAATTTCAAAATTTCAAAATTTCAAAATTTCAAAATTTCAAAATTTCAAAATTTCAAAATTTCAAAATTTTAAAATTTCAAAATTTCAAAATTTCAAAATTTCAAAATTTCAAAATTTCAAAATTTCAAAATTTCAAAATTTGAAAATTTCAAAATTTCGAAATTTCAAAATTTCAAAATTTCAAAATTTCAAAATTTCAAAATTTCAAAATTTCAAAATTTTAAAATTTCAAAATTTCAAAATTTCAAAATTTCAAAATTTCAAAACAAAAAAAACTTTATCAAAATTTCAAAATTTCAAAATTTTAAACTTTCAAAATTTCAAAATTTTAAAATTTTAAAATTTCTAAATTTCTAAATTTCTAAATTTCTAAATTTCTAAATTTCTAAATTTCTAAATTTCTAAATTTCTAAATTTCTAAATTTCTAAATTTCTAAATTTCTAAATTTCTAAATTTCTAAATTTCTAAATTTCTAAATTTCTAAATTTCTATATTTCTAAATTTCTAAATTTCTAAATTTCTAAATTTCTAAATTTCTAAATTTCTTAATTTCTAAATTTCTAAATTTCTAAATTTCTAAATTTCTAAATTTCTAAATTTCTAAATTTCTAAATTTCTAAATTTCTAAATTTCTAAATTTCTAAATTTCTAAATTTCTATATTTCTAAATTTCTAAATTTCTAAATTTCTAAATTTCTAAATTTCTAAATTTCTAAATTTCTAAATTTCTAAATTTCTAAATTTCTAAATTTCTAAATTTCTAAATTTCTAAATTTCTAAATTTCTAATTTTCTAAATTTCAAAATTTCAAAATTTCAAAATTTCAAAATTTCAAAATTTCAAAATTTCAAAATTTCAAAATTTCAAAATTTCAAAATTCCAAAACTTCAAAATTTCAAAAATTTCAAAATTTTTAAAATTCAAAATTTCAAAACTTCAAAATTTAAAAATTCCAAAATTTCTAAATTTCTAAATTTCTAAATTTCAAAATTTCAAAATTTCAAAATTTCAAAATTTCAAAATTTCAAAATTTCAAAATTTCAAAATTTCAAAATTTCAAAATTTCAAAATTTCAAAATTTCAAAATTTCAAAATTTCAAAATTTCAAAATTTCAAAATTTCAAAATTTTAAAATTTCGAAATTTCGAAATTGCAGAATTTCAAAATTTCAAAATTTCAAAATTTCAAAATTTCAAAATTTCAAAATTTCAAAATTTCAAAATTTCAAAATTTCAAAATTTCAAAATTTCAAAATTTCAAAATTTCAAAATTTCAAAATTTCAGAATTTCAAAATTTCAAAATTTCAAAATTTTAAAATTTCAAAATTTCAAAATTTCAAAATTTCAAAATTTCAAAATTTCAAAATTTCAAAATTTCAAAATTTCGAAATTTCAGATATTCAAAATTTCAAAATTTCAAAATTTCAAAATTTCAAAATTTCAAAATTTCAAAATTTCAAAATTTAAAAATTTAAAAATTTAAGAATTTCAAAATTTCAAAATTTTAAAATTTCAAAATTTCAAAATTTCAGAATTTCAAAATTTCAAAATTTCAAAATTTCAAAAATTTAAAATGTCAAAATTTCAAAATTTCGAAATTTCAGAATTTCAAAATTTTGAAAATTTCAAAATTTCAAAATTTCAAAATTTCAAAATTTCAAAATATCAAAATTTCAAAATTTCAAAATTTCAAAATTTAAAAATTTTAAAGTTTCAAAATTCCTAAATTTCAAAATTTCAAAATTTCAAAATTTCAAAATTTCAAAATTTCAAAATTTCAAAATTTCAAAATTTCAAAATTTCAAAATTTCAAAATTTCAAAATTTCAAAATTTCAAAATTTCAAAATTTCAAAATTTCAAAATTTCAAAATTTCAAAATTTCAAAATTTCAAAATTTCAAAATTTCAAAATTTCAAAATTTCAAAATTTCAAAATTTCAAAATTTTAAAATTTCAAAATTTCAAAATTTCAAAATTTCAAAATTTCAAAATTTCAAAATTTCAAAATTTCAAAATTTCAAAATTTCAAAATTTCAAAATTTCAAAATTTCAAAATTTCAAAATTTCAAAATTTCAAAATTTCAAAATTTCAAAATTTCAAAATTTTAAAATTTCAAAATTTCAAAATTTTAGAATTTCAAAATTTCAAAATTTTTAAATTTCAAAATTTCAAAATTGCAAAATTTCAAAATTTCAAAATTTCAAAATTTCAAAATTTCAAAATTTCAAAATTTCAAAATTTAAAATTTCAAAATTTTAAAATTTCAAAATTTCAAAATTTCAAAATTTCAAAATTTCAAAATTTCAAAATTCCAAAATTTTAAAATTTCAAAATTTCAAAATTTCAAAATTTCAAAATTTCAAAAATTCAAAATGTCAAAATTTCAAAATTTCGAAATTTCAGAATTTCAAAATTTCAAAATTTCAAAATTTCAAAATTTCAAAATTTCAAAATTTCAAAATTTCAAAATTTCAAAATTTCAAAATTTCAAAATTTCAAAATTTCAAAATTTCAAAATTTCAAAATTTCAAAATTTTAAAATTTCAAAATTTCAAAATTTCAAAATTTCAAAATTTCAAAATTTCAAAATTTCAAAATTTCAAAATTTCAAAAATTCAAAATGTCAAAATTTCAAAATTTCGAAATTTCAGAATATCAAAATTTCAAAATTTCAAAATTTCAAAATTTCAAAATTTCAAAATTTCAAAATTTCAAAATTTCAAAATTTCAAAATTTCAAAATTTCAAAATTTCAAAATTTCAAAATTTCAAAATTTCAAAATTTCACAATTTCAAAATTTCAAATTTCAAAATTTTAAAATTTCAAAATTTCAAAATTTCAAAATTTCAAAATTTCAAAATTTTAAAATTTCAAAATTTCAAAATTTCAAAATTTCAAAATTTCAAAATTTCAAAATTTCAAAATTTCAAAATTTCAAAATTTCAAAATTTCAAAAATTCAAAATGACAAAATTTCAAAATTTCGAAATTTCAGAATTTCAAAATTTCAAAATCTCAAAATTTCAAAATTTCAAAATTTTAAAATTTCAAAATTTCAAAATTTCAAAATTTCAAAATTTCAAAATATCAAAATTTTAAAGTTTCAAAATTCCTAAATTTCAAAATTTCAAAATTTCAAAATTTCAGTATTTCAAAATTTCAAAATTTCAAAATTTCAAAATTTCAAAATTTCAAAATTTCAAAATTTCAAAATTTCAAAATTTCAAAATTTCAAAATTTCAAAATTTCAAAATTTCAAAATTTCAAAATATCAAAATTTTAGAATTTCAAAATTTCAAAATTTCAAAATTTCAAAATTTCAAAATTTCAAAATTTCAAAATTTCAAAATTTCAAAATTTCAAAATTTCAAAATTTCAAAATTTCAAAATTTCAAAATTTCAAAATTTCAAAATTTCAAAATTTCAAAATTTCAAAATTTCAAAATTTCAAAATTTCAAAATTTCAAAATTTCAAAATTTCAAAATTTCAAAATTTCAAAATTTCAAAATTTCAAAATTTCAAAATTTCAAAATTTCAAAATTTCAAAATTTCAAAATTTCAAAATTTCAAAATTTCAAAATTTCAAAATTTCAAAATTTCGAAATTTCAAAATTTCAAAATTTCAAAATTTCAAAATTTCAAAATTTCAAAATTTCAAAAGTTTAAAATTTCAAAATTTCAAAATTTCAAAATTTTAAAATTTCAAAATTTCAAAATTTCCAAATTTCAAAATTTCAAAATTTCAAAATTTCAAAATTTCAAAATTTCAAAATTTCAAAATTTAAAATTTCAAAATTTCAAAATTTCAAAATTTCAAAATTTCAAAATTTCAAAATTTCAAAATTCCAAAATTTTAAAATTTCAAAATTTCAAAATTTCAAAAATTCAAAATGTCAAAATTTCAAAATTTCGAAATTTCAGAATTTCAAAATTTCAAAATTTCAAAATTTCAAAATTTCAAAATTTCAAAATTTCAAAATTTCAAAATTTCAAAATTTCAAAATTTCAAAATTTCAAAATTTCAAAATTTCAAAATTTCAAAATTTCAAAATTTCAAAATTTCAAAATTTTAAAATTTCAAAATTTAAAAATTTCAAAATTTCAAAATTTCAAAATTTCAAAATTTCAAAATTTCAAAATTCAAAATGTCAAAATTTCAAAATTTCGAAATTTCAGAATATCAAAATTTCAAAATTTCAAAATTTCAAAATTTCAAAATTTCAAAATTTCAAAATTTCAAAATTTCAAAATTTCAAAATTTCAAAATTTCAAAATTTCAAAATTTCAAAATTTCAAAATTTCAAAATTTCAAAATTTCAAAATTTCACAATTTCAAAATTTCAAATTTCAAAATTTTAAAATTTCAAAATTTCAAAATTTCAAAATTTCAAAATTTCAAAATTTCAAAATTTCAAAATTTTAAAATTTCAAAATTTCAAAATTTCAAAATTTCAAAATTTCAAAATTTCAAAATTTCAAAATTTCAAAATTTTAAAATTTCAAAATTTCAAAATTTCAAAATTTCAAAAATTCAAAATGACAAAATTTCAAAATTTCGAAATTTCAGAATTTCAAAATTTCAAAATCTCAAAATTTCAAAATTTCAAAATTTCAAAATTTCAAAATTTCAAAATTTCAAAATTTCAAAATATCAAAATTTTAAAGTTTCAAAATTCCTAAATTTCAAAATTTCAAAATTTCAAAATTTCAGTATTTCAAAATTTCAAAATTTCAAAATTTCAAAATTTCAAAATTTCAAAATTTCAAAATTTCAAAATTTCAAAATTTCAAAATTTCAAAATTTCAAAATTTCAAAATTTCAAAATTTCAAAATATCAAAATTTTAGAATTTCAAAATTTCAAAATTTCAAAATTTCAAAATTTCAAAATTTCAAAATTTCAAAATTTCAAAATTTCAAAATTTCAAAATTTCAAAATTTCAAAATTTCAAAATTTCAAAATTTCAAAATTTCAAAATTTCAAAATTTCAAAATTTCAAAATTTCAAAATTTCAAAATTTCAAAATTTCAAAATTTCAAAATTTCAAAATTTCAAAATTTCAAAATTTCAAAATTTCAAAATTTCAAAATTTCAAAATTTCAAAATTTCGAAATTTCAAAATTTCAAAATTTCAAAATTTCAAAATTTCAAAATATCAAAATTTCAAAATTTCAAAATTTCAAAATTTCAAAATTTCAAAACTTCAAAATTTCAAAATTTCAAAATTTCAAAATTTCAAAATTTCAAAATTTCAAAATTTCAAAATTTCAAAAATTCAAAATGTCAAAATTTCAAAATTTCGAAATTTCAGAATATCAAAATTTCAAAATTTCAAAATTTCAAAATTTCAAAATTTCAAAATTTCAAAATTTCAAAATTTCAAAATTTCAAAATTTCAAAATTTCAAAATTTCAAAATTTCTAAATTTTTAAATTTCTAAATTTCTAAATTTCTAAATTTCTAAATTTTTAAATTTCTAAATTTCTAAATTTCTAAATTTCTAAATTTCTAAATTTCTAAATTTCTATATTTCTAAATTTCTAAATTTCTAAATTTCTAAATTTCAAAATTTCAAAATTTCAAAATTTCAAAATATCAAAATTTCAAAATTTCAAAATTTCAAAATTTTAAACTTTCAAAATTTCAAAATTTCAAAATTTTAAATTTTCAAAATTTCAAAATTTCAAAATTTCAAAATTTCAAAATTTCAAAATTTCAAAATTTCAAAATTTCAAAATTTCAAAATTTCAAAAATTCAAAATGTCAAAATTTCAAAATTTCGAAATTTCAGAATATCAAAATTTCAAAATTTCAAAATTTCAAAATTTCAAAATTTCAAAATTTCAAAATTTCAAAATTTCACAATTTCAAAATTTCAAAATTTCAAAATTTTAAAATTTCAAAATTTCAAAATTTCAAAATTTCAAAATTTTAAAATTTCAAAATTTCAAAATTTCAAAATTTTAAAATTTCAAAATTTCAAAATTTCAAAATTTCAAAATTTTAAAATTTCAAAATTTCAAAATTTCAAAATTTTAAAAATTCAAAATGTCAAAATTTCAAAATTTCGAAATTTCAGAATTTCAAAATTTCAAAATCTCAAAATTTCAAAATTTCAAAATTTCAAAATTTCAAAATTTCAAAATTTCAAAATATCAAAATTTTAAGTTTCAAAATTCCTAAATTTCAAAATTTCAAAATTTCAAAATTTCAACATTTCAAAATTTCAAAATTTCAAAATTTCAAAATTTCAAAATTTCAAAATTTCAAAATCTCAAAATTTCAAAATTTCAAAATTTCAAAATTTCAAAATTTCCAAATTTCAAAATTTCAAAATTTCAAAATTTCAAAATTTCAAAATTTCAAAATTTCAAAATTTCAAAATTTCAAAATATCAAAATTTTAGAATTTCAAAATTTCAAAATTTCAAAATTTCAAAATTTCAAAATTTCAAAATTTCAAAATTTCAAAATTTCAAAATTTCAAAATTTCAAAATTTCAAAATTTCAAAATTTCAAAATTTCAAAATTTCAAAATTTCAAAATTTTAAAATTTCAAAATTTCAAAATTTCAAAATTTCAAAATTTCAAAATTTCAAAATTTCAAAATTTCAAAATTTCAAAATTTCAAAATTTCAAAATTTCAAAATTTCAAAATTTCAAAATCTCAAAATTTCAAAATTTCAAAATTTCAAAATTTCAAAATTTCAAAATTTTAAAATTTCAAAATTTCAAAAATTTCAAAATTCAAAATTTCAAAATTTCAATGTTTCAAAATTTCAAAATTTCAAAATTTCAAAATTTCAAAATTTCAAAATTTCAAAATTTCAAAATTTCAAAATTTCAAAATTTCGAAATTTCAAAATTTCAAAATTTCAAAATTTCAAAATTTCAAAATATCAAAATTTCAAAATTTAAAAATTTCAAAATTTCAAAATTTCAAAATTTCAAAACTTCAAAATTTCAAAATTTCAAAATTTCAAAATTTCAAAATTTCAAAATTTCAAAATTTCAAAATTTCAAAATTTCAAAATTTCAAAATTTCAAAATTTCAAAATTTCAAAATTTCAAAATTTCAAAATTTCAAAATCTCAAAATTTCAAAACTTCAAAACTTCAAAAATTCAAAATTTCAAAATTTCAAAATTTCAAAATTTCTAAATTTCAAAATTTCAAAATTTCAAAATTTCAAATTTTCAAAATTTCAAAATTTCAAAATTTCAAAATTTCAAAATTTCAAAATTTCAAAATTTCAAAATTTCAAAATATCAAAATTTCAAAATTTCAAAATTTCAAAATTTCAAAATTTCAAAATTTCAAAATTTCAAAATTTCAAAATTTCAAAATTTCAAAATTTCAAAATTTCAAAATTTCAAAATTTCAAAATCTCAAAATTTCAAAATTTCAAAATTTCAAAATTTCAAAATTTCAAAATTTCAAAATTTCAAAATTTCAAAATTTCAAAATTTCAAAATTTCAAAATTTCAAAATTTCAAAATATCAAAATTTCAAAATTTCAAAATTTCAAAATTTCAAAATTTCAAAATTTCAAAATTTCAAAATTTCAAAATTTCAAAATTTCAAAATTTCAAAATTTCAAAATTTCAAAATTTCAAAATTTCAAAATTTCAAAATATCAAAATTTCAAAATTTCAAAATTTCAAAATTTCAAAATTTCAAAATTTCAAAATTTCAAAATTTCAAAATTTCAAAATTTCAAAATTTCAAAATTTCAAAATTTCGAAATTTCAAAATTTCAAAATTTCAAAATTTCAAAATTTCAAAATTTCAAAATTTCAAAATTTCAAAATTTCAAAATTTCAAAATTTCAAAATTTTAAAATTTCAAAATTTCAAAATTTCAAAATTTCAAAATTTCAAAATTTCAAAATTTCAAAATTTCAAAATTTCAAAATTTCAAAATTTCAAAATTTCAAAATTTCAAACTTTCAAAATTTCAAAATTTCAAAATTTCAAAATTTCAAAATTTCAAAATTTAAAAATTTCAAAATTTCAAAATTTCAAAATTTCAAAATTTCAAAATTTCAAAATTTCAAAATTTCAAAATTTCAAAATTTCAAAATTTCAAAATTTCGAAATTTCAAAATTTCAAAATTTCAAAATTTCAAAATTTCAAAATTTCAAAATTTCAAAATTTCAAAATTTCGAAATTTCAAAATTTCAAAATTTCAAAATTTCAAAATTTCAAAATTTCAAAATTTCAAAATTTCAAAATTTCAAAATTTCAAAATTTCAAAATTTCAAAATTTCAAAATTTCGAAATTTCAAAATTTCAAAATTTCAAAATTTCAAAATTTCAAAATTTCAAAATTTCAAAATTTCAAAATTTCAAACTGTCAAAATTTCAAAATTTCAAAATTTCAAAATTTCAAAATTTCAAAATTTCAAAATTTCAAAATTTCAAAATTTCAAAATTTCAAAATTTCAAAATTTCAAAATTTCAAAATTTCAAAATTTCAAAATTTCAAAATTTCAAAATTTCAAAATTTGAAAATTTCAAAATTTAAAAATTTCGAAATTTCAAAATTTCAAAATTTCAAAATTTCAAAATTTTAAAATTTCAAAATTTCAAAATTTCAAAATTTCAAAACTTTAAAACTTCAAAATTTCAAAATTTCAAAATTTCAAAATTTCAAAATATCAAAATTTCAAAATTTCAAAATTTTAAACTTTCAAAATTTCAAAATTTTAAAAGTTTAAAATTTCTAAATTTCTAAATTTCTAAATTTCTAAATTTCTAAATTTCTAAATTTCTAAATTTCTAAATTTTTAAATTTCTAAATTTCTAAATTTCTAAATTTCTAAATTTCTAAATTTCAAAATTTCTAAATTTCTAAATTTCTATATTTCTAAATTTCTAAATTTCTAAATTTCTAAATTTCTAAATTTCTAAATTTCTAAATTTCTAAATTTCTAAATTTCTAAATTTCTAAATTTCTAAATTTCTAAATTTCTAATTTTCTAAATTTCTAAATTTCTAAATTTCTAAATTTCTAAATTTCTAAATTTCAAAATTTCTATATTTCTAAATTTCTAAATTTCTAAATTTCTAAATTTCTAAATTTCTAAATTTCTAAATTTCTAAATTTCTAAATTTCTAATTTTCTAAATTTCAAAATTTCAAAATTTCAAAATTTCAAAATTTCAAAATTTCAAAATTTCAAAATTTCAAAATTTCAAAATTTCAAAATTTCAAAATTTCAAAATTCCAAAACTTCAAAATTTCAAAAATTTCAAAATTTTTAAAATTCAAAATTTCAAAACTTCAAAATTTCAAAATTCCAAAATTTCTAAATTTCTAAATTTCTAAATTTCAAAATTTCAAAATTTCAAAATTTCAAAATTTCAAAATTTCAAAATTTCAAAATTTCAAAATTTCAAAATTTCAAAATTTCAAAATTTCAAAATTTCAAAATTTCAAAATTTCAAAATTTCAAAATTTCAAAATTTCAAAATTTCAAAATTTCAAAATTTCAAAATTTCAAAATTTCAAAATTTCAAAATTTCAAAATTTCAAAATTTCAAAATTTCAAAATTTCAAAATTTCAAAATTTCAAAATTTCAAAATTTCGAAATTTCGAAATTTCAGAATTTCAAAATTTCAAAATTTCAAAATTTCAAAATTTCAAAATTTCAAAATTTCAAAATTTCAAAATTTCAAAATTTCAAAATTTCAAAATTTCAGAATTTCAAAATTTCAAAATTTCAAAATTTCAAAATTTCAAAATTTCAAAATTTCAAAATTTCAAAATTTCAAAATTTCAAAATTTCAAAATTTCAAAATTTCAAAATTTCAAAATTTCAAAATTTCAAAATTTCAAAATTTCAAAATTTCAAAATTTCAAAATTTCAAAATTTCAAAATTTCAAAATTTCAAAATTTCAAAATTTCAAAATTTCAAAATTTCAAAATTTCAAAATTTCAAAATTTCAAAATCTCAAAATTTCAAAACTTCAAAACTTCAAAATTTCAAAATTTCAAAATTTCAAATATTTCAAAATTTCAAAATTTCAAAATTTCAAAATTTCAAAATTTCAAAATTTCAAAATTTCAAAATTTCAAAATTTCAAAATTTCAAAATTTCAAAATTTCAAAATTTCAAAATTTCAAAATTTCAAAATTTCAAAATTTCAAAATTTCAAAATTTCAAAATTTCAAAATTTCAAAATTTCAAAATTTCAAAATTTCAAAATTTCAAAATTTCAAAATTTCAAAATTTCAAAATTTCGAAATTTCAAAATTTCAAAATTTCAAAATTTCAAAATTTCAAAATTAAAAATTTCAAAGTTTCAAGATTTCAAAATTTCAAAATTTCAAAATATTAAAATTTCAAAATATCAAAATTTCAAAAGTTTTAAATTTCAAAATTTCAAAATTTTAAAATACCAAAATTTCAAAATATTAAAATTTTAAAATATCAAAATTTCAAAATTTCAAAATTACAAAATTCAAAATTTCAAAATTTCAAAATTTCAAAATTTCAAAATTTCAAAATTTCAAAATTTCAAAATTTCAAAATTTCAAAATTTCAAAATTTCAAAATTTCAAAATTTCAAAATTTCAAAATTTCAAAATTTCAAAATTTCAAAATTTCAAAATTTCAAAATTTCAAAATTTCAAAATTTCAAAATTTCAAAATTTCAAAATTTCAAAATTTCAAAATTTCAAAATTTCAAAATTTCAAAATTTCAAAATTTCAAAATTTCAAAATTTCAAAATTTCAAAATTTCAAAATTTCAAAATTTCAAAATTTTAAAATTTCAAAATTTCAAAATTTCACAATTTTAAAATTTCAAAATTTTAAAATTTAAAAATTTAAAAATTTCAAAATTTCAAAATTTTAAAATTTTAAAATTCCAAAATTTCAAAATTTTAAAATTTC
>CATPCP010000094.1:0-2500 GCA_955652365.1 Eristalinus aeneus
AATAATAATAATAATAATAATAATAATAATAATAATAATAATAATAATAATAATAATAATAATAATAATAATAATAATAATAATAATAATAATAATAATAATAATAATAATAATAATAATAATAATAATAATAATAATAATAATAATAATAATAATAATAATAATAATAATAATAATAATAATAATAATAATAATAATAATAATAATAATAATAATAATAATAATAATAATAATAATAATAATAATAATAATAATAATAATAATAATAATAATAATAATAATAATAATAATAATAATAATAATAATAATAATAATAATAATAATAATAATAATAATAATAATAATAATAATAATAATAATAATAATAATAATAATAATAATAATAATAATAATAATAATAATAATAATAATAATAATAATAATAATAATAATAATAATAATAATAATAGTAATAATAATAATAATAATAATAATAATAATAATAATAATAATAATAATAATAATAATAATAATAATAATAATAATAATAATAATAATAATAATAATAATAATAATAATAATAATAATTTCTTCGACATTCAGGCCAGACAACACCCGAAGGAAGGCATGTTGAAATCTTCGCTGAGGTAAATAATTTAACCCAGCTTGTGAATGAGCCAACACGAATACCTGACATTGCAGATAATACCGCTAACACCTTGGATCTGTTTCTCACCTCTCATCCGGAAAAATATTCAATTGATATATTGTCGCCTCTAGGCTCGTCCGACCACTGTGTCGTGTCAGTCAAATTCTCGTACTCCTCCCACACAGTTAGAGAACAAATTCCGAAAAGAACAGTATGGCTCTACGAGAAAGCCAACTGGAGCGGACTTAACAACTTCTCTAGGAATTTTAACTGGTCACTATGCTTCCTCGATAGTGACGTGGATGCCGCTACTGATGCGATCACAAACATTATTTCGCTGGGCATGAGGTCCTTCATTCCTCACAGAGTGAAGAGCATCAAGCCTTAGGCAAACGCGTGGTTCGACTTGAGCTGCAAAGAGGCTATCAGGGTGAGAGAGTTGAGTTTCCGGGATTATAAAGCCAACCCTTCTGAGGAAGCCCGGAAAAAGTTCAAACGGATCCGAAATGACTGTAATGCATTAATAAGACGTGTTAAATTCTCCTTTGACCAAAAGTTGAGGCAAAAAGTTCTACAATGCCCCAAGGGTAGCAGAAGCTTTTGGTCTTTCGTAAAAAACATAAGGAATTCAGCCTCGTCTTCGATCCCAACGCTCATTTGCAATGACATTCCAGCTGTCAGCTCTTTGGACAAAGCTAATCTGCTTGCTGCACACTTTGCAGCTAGCTCAACGCTGCCAGATAACACTTTGTCCCCACCTGTACTTGAGAGCGTAAATTTCTCCATGGGGCAAATCCATTTTCGCACTCGTACAGTAGCAAGAGTACTTAAAGATCTAAACATACACAAATCCGCTGGCCCGGATGGTATACCCCCTGTTCTTCTGAAGAGGTGTTCTTCTACGCTGGCAAAACCACTGCGTAAGCTTTTCCATCTGTCCTACTCTTCAGGGCTCTTTCCGAGTAAGTGGAAAACTGCATTTGTCCAGCCCGTCCCTAAAAAGGGCGAATGTTCGTCACCCACCTCCTACCGACCCATAGCACTAACGTCCCTTCTCTCCAAGGTCATGGAAACGCTGATAAACCGTCAGCTTATGAAATATCTTGAGTCCCGGAAGCTTCTTAATGACCGGCAGTACGGCTTCCGAAGCAACCGTTCCACTGGTGATCTGATGGCATATCTCACTGAAAAGTGGAACCAATCTTTGCACAATGCAGGAGAAAGCAAGATTGTTGCGCTTGATATTTCTAAGGCATTTGACAGGGTCTGGCACCAGGCTCTCTTGTCGAAAATGCGTGCTTTTGGAATCGATGAGTCTCTTCTTCAATGGATTAGAAATTACCTTTCGAATCGTTCAATACAAGTCGTTTTGGATGGATTCAAGTCTGATATCCACTATATTAATGCTGGTGTTCCCCAGGGCTCTGTTTTGTCTCCGACACTCTTTCTCATTTTTATAAATGATCTCTTGTCTGCTACTTCTAATCCTATTCATTCCTTCGCTGATGACAGTACCCTCAGCTTTTCATATTCGTTCCTTGGCTCACGTCCCTCCACTTCGGCCTTAGACTCGGAACGGCAGCGTATGTTAAGCACATTAAATTCCGACCTTGACAGCATAATCGATTGGGGAAATAAGAATAGAGTGGAATTTAATGCTTCCAAAACACAGTGCTGTCTACTGTCGTTAAAGCGATCACAAAATAATCAGCCGTTATCCATGAACGGCACTTGCGTTGTTGAAACCGAAAGACTTTCCATCCTCGGTATGTGTATCAACCCAACAATTAGTTGGAATGATCACATATTTGAGGTCGCCAAAAATGCTGCGAAATGTCTAGGTTTCCTTAAACGATGCAAGAAGTACTTCAC
>CATPCP010000094.1:5000-10000 GCA_955652365.1 Eristalinus aeneus
CGTCCGACCACTGTGTCGTGTCAGCCAAATTCTCGTACTCCTCCCACACAGTTAGAGAACAAATTCCGAAAAGAACAGTATGGCTCTACGAGAAAGCCAACTGGAGCGGACTTAACAACTTCTCTAGGAATTTTAACTGGTCACTATGCTTCCTCGATAGTGACGTGGATGCCGCTACTGATGCGATCACAAACATTATTTCGCTGGGCATGAGGTCCTTCATTCCTCACAGAGTGAAGAGCATCAAGCCTTAGGCAAACGCGTGGTTCGACTTGAGCTGCAAAGAGGCTATCAGGGTGAGAGAGTTGAGTTTCCGGGATTATAAAGCCAACCCTTCTGAGGAAGCCCGGAAAAAGTTCAAACGGATCCGAAATGACTGTAATGCATTAATAAGACGTGTTAAATTCTCCTTTGACCAAAAGTTGAGGCAAAAAGTTCTACAATGCCCCAAGGGTAGCAGAAGCTTTTGGTCTTTCGTAAAAAACATAAGGAATTCAGCCTCGTCTTCGATCCCAACGCTCATTTGCAATGACATTCCAGCTGTCAGCTCTTTGGACAAAGCTAATCTGCTTGCTGCACACTTTGCAGCTAGCTCAACGCTGCCAGATAACACTTTGTCCCCACCTGTACTTGAGAGCGTAAATTTCTCCATGGGGCAAATCCATTTTCGCACTCGTACAGTAGCAAGAGTACTTAAAGATCTAAACATACACAAATCCGCTGGCCCGGATGGTATACCCCCTGTTCTTCTGAAGAGGTGTTCTTCTACGCTGGCAAAACCACTGCGTAAGCTTTTCCATCTGTCCTACTCTTCAGGGCTCTTTCCGAGTAAGTGGAAAACTGCATTTGTCCAGCCCGTCCCTAAAAAGGGCGAATGTTCGTCACCCACCTCCTACCGACCCATAGCACTAACGTCCCTTCTCTCCAAGGTCATGGAAACGCTGATAAACCGTCAGCTTATGAAATATCTTGAGTCCCGGAAGCTTCTTAATGACCGGCAGTACGGCTTCCGAAGCAACCGTTCCACTGGTGATCTGATGGCATATCTCACTGAAAAGTGGAACCAATCTTTGCACAATGCAGGAGAAAGCAAGATTGTTGCGCTTGATATTTCTAAGGCATTTGACAGGGTCTGGCACCAGGCTCTCTTGTCGAAAATGCGTGCTTTTGGAATCGATGAGTCTCTTCTTCAATGGATTAGAAATTACCTTTCGAATCGTTCAATACAAGTCGTTTTGGATGGATTCAAGTCTGATATCCACTATATTAATGCTGGTGTTCCCCAGGGCTCTGTTTTGTCTCCGACACTCTTTCTCATTTTTATAAATGATCTCTTGTCTGCTACTTCTAATCCTATTCATTCCTTCGCTGATGACAGTACCCTCAGCTTTTCATATTCGTTCCTTGGCTCACGTCCCTCCACTTCGGCCTTAGACTCGGAACGGCAGCGTATGTTAAGCACATTAAATTCCGACCTTGACAGCATAATCGATTGGGGAAATAAGAATAGAGTGGAATTTAATGCTTCCAAAACACAGTGCTGTCTACTGTCGTTAAAGCGATCACAAAATAATCAGCCGTTATCCATGAACGGCACTTGCGTTGTTGAAACCGAAAGACTTTCCATCCTCGGTATGTGTATCAACCCAACAATTAGTTGGAATGATCACATATTTGAGGTCGCCAAAAATGCTGCGAAATGTCTAGGTTTCCTTAAACGATGCAAGAAGTACTTCACCCCCTCTGATCTGGCTACAATATACAAGGCATACATACGCCCAAAACTTGAGTATAACGCTCCTATCTGGTCAGGTGCGTCTAAGACCTCCCTGCACCTGCTGGATAGAATTCAAAAGCGAGCGATAAAACTTATAGGTGACAGTAATATTGCGAAGTCGATTGACTCGTTAGAACACCGACGTAATGTCGCGTCATTGTCACTTTTTTACCGCTATTTCAACAAGAAATGCTCAGACGAATTAGCCAGTTGCATTCCTCCCCTTCAAGAATTCACCCGCAATACACGCCTCGCTAGGAATGCCCATCAATTCACCCTCAAGCCCTCTTTCGGACGTACAGTCAAATTCAGAGACTCGTTCTTTAGCCGCACTACACGAATCTGGAATGCTCTTCCCAGCACGATTTTTCCTCCTCATTACAATCCACAGGCATTTAAAACCAATGTGCATCGGTACCTCCTCTTCCTCTCCTCCTCTATACCTTCGGCCCGTGCTATGACTTGATCCGGTCACTTAAGGGTACTCGCAACCCCTTTTGCACGCGTCAATTATAAAAAAAAAAAAAAAAAAATTATAATAATAATAATAATAATAATAATAATAATAATAATAATAATAATAATACTAATAATAATAATAATAATAATAATAATAATAATAATAATAATAATAATAATAATAATAATAATAATAATAATAATAATAATAATAATAATAATAATAATAATAATAATAATAATAATAATAATAATAATAATAATAATAATAATAATAATAATAATAATAATAATAATAATAATAATAATAATAATAATAATAATAATAATAATAATAATAATAATAATAATAATAATAATAATAATAATAATAATAATAATAATAATAAAAATAATAATAATAATAATAATAATAATAACAATAATAACAATAATAACAATAATAATAATAATAATAATAATAATAATAATAATAATAATAATAATAATAATAATAATAATAATAATAATAATAATAATAATAATAATAATAATAATAATAATAATAATAATAATAATAATAATAATAATAATAATAATAATAATAATAATAATAATAATAATAATAATAATAATAATAATAATAATAATAATAATAATAATAATAATAATAATAATAATAATAATAATAATAATAATAATAATAATAATAATAATAATAATAATAATAATAATAATAATAATAATAATAATAATAATAATAATAATAATAATAATAATAATAATAATAATAATAATAATAATAATAATAATAATAATAATAATAATAATAATAATAATAATAATAGTAATAATAATAATAATAATAATAATAATAATAATAATAATAATAATAATAATAATAATAATAATAATAATAATAATAATAATAATAATAATAATAATAATAATAATAATAATAATAATAATAATAATAATAATAATAATAATAATAATAATAATAATAATAATAATAATAATAATAATAATTTCTTCGACATTCAGGCCAGACAACACCCGAAGGAAGGCATGTTGAAATCTTCGCTGAGGTAAATAATTTAACCCAGCTTGTGAATGAGCCAACACGAATACCTGACATTGCAGATAATACCGCTAACACCTTGGATCTGTTTCTCACCTCTCATCCGGAAAAATATTCAATTGATATATTGTCGCCTCTAGGCTCGTCCGACCACTGTGTCGTGTCAGCCAAATTCTCGTACTCCTCCCACACAGTTAGAGAACAAATTCCGAAAAGAACAGTATGGCTCTACGAGAAAGCCAACTGGAGCGGACTTAACAACTTCTCTAGGAATTTTAACTGGTCACTATGCTTCCTCGATAGTGACGTGGATGCCGCTACTGATGCGATCACAAACATTATTTCGCTGGGCATGAGGTCCTTCATTCCTCACAGAGTGAAGAGCATCAAGCCTTAGGCAAACGCGTGGTTCGACTTGAGCTGCAAAGAGGCTATCAGGGTGAGAGAGTTGAGTTTCCGGGATTATAAAGCCAACCCTTCTGAGGAAGCCCGGAAAAAGTTCAAACGGATCCGAAATGACTGTAATGCATTAATAAGACGTGTTAAATTCTCCTTTGACCAAAAGTTGAGGCAAAAAGTTCTACAATGCCCCAAGGGTAGCAGAAGCTTTTGGTCTTTCGTAAAAAACATAAGGAATTCAGCCTCGTCTTCGATCCCAACGCTCATTTGCAATGACATTCCAGCTGTCAGCTCTTTGGACAAAGCTAATCTGCTTGCTGCACACTTTGCAGCTAGCTCAACGCTGCCAGATAACACTTTGTCCCCACCTGTACTTGAGAGCGTAAATTTCTCCATGGGGCAAATCCATTTTCGCACTCGTACAGTAGCAAGAGTACTTAAAGATCTAAACATACACAAATCCGCTGGCCCGGATGGTATACCCCCTGTTCTTCTGAAGAGGTGTTCTTCTACGCTGGCAAAACCACTGCGTAAGCTTTTCCATCTGTCCTACTCTTCAGGGCTCTTTCCGAGTAAGTGGAAAACTGCATTTGTCCAGCCCGTCCCTAAAAAGGGCGAATGTTCGTCACCCACCTCCTACCGACCCATAGCACTAACGTCCCTTCTCTCCAAGGTCATGGAAACGCTGATAAACCGTCAGCTTATGAAATATCTTGAGTCCCGGAAGCTTCTTAATGACCGGCAGTACGGCTTCCGAAGCAACCGTTCCACTGGTGATCTGATGGCATATCTCACTGAAAAGTGGAACCAATCTTTGCACAATGCAGGAGAAAGCAAGATTGTTGCGCTTGATATTTCTAAGGCATTTGACAGGGTCTGGCACCAGGCTCTCTTGTCGAAAATGCGTGCTTTTGGAATCGATGAGTCTCTTCTTCAATGGATTAGAAATTACCTTTCGAATCGTTCAATACAAGTCGTTTTGGATGGATTCAAGTCTGATATCCACTATATTAATGCTGGTGTTCCCCAGGGCTCTGTTTTGTCTCCGACACTCTTTCTCATTTTTATAAATGATCTCTTGTCTGCTACTTCTAATCCTATTCATTCCTTCGCTGATGACAGTACCCTCAGCTTTTCATATTCGTTCCTTGGCTCACGTCCCTCCACTTCGGCCTTAGACTCGGAACGGCAGCGTATGTTAAGCACATTAAATTCCGACCTTGACAGCATAATCGATTGGGGAAATAAGAATAGAGTGGAATTTAATGCTTCCAAAACACAGTGCTGTCTACTGTCGTTAAAGCG
>CATPCP010000094.1:17500-30190 GCA_955652365.1 Eristalinus aeneus
AATAATAATAATAATAATAATAATAATAATAATAATAATAATAATAATAATAATAATAATAATAATAATAATAATAATAATAATAATAATAATAATAATAATAATAATAATAATAATAATAATAATAATAATAATAATAATAATAATAATAATAATAATAATAATAATAATAATATAATAATAATAATAATAATAATAATAATAATAATAATAATAATAATAATAATAATAATAATAATAATAATAATAATAATAATAATAATAATAATAATAATAATAATAATAATAATAATAATAATAATAATAATAATAATAATAATAATAATAATAATAATAATAATAATAATAATAATAATAATAATAATAATAATAATAATAATAATAATAATAATAATAATAATAATAATAATAATAATAATAATAATAATAATAATAATAATAATAATAATAATAATAATAATAATAATAATAATAATAATAATAATAATAATAATAATAATAATAATAATAATAATAATAATAATAATAATAATAATAATAATAATAATAATAATAATAATAATAATAATAATAATAATAATAATAATAATAATAATAATAATAATAATAATAATAATAATAATAATAATAATAATAATAATAATAATAATAATAATAATATAATAATAATAATAATAATAATAATAATAATAATAATAATAATAATAATAATAATAATAATAATAATAATAATAATAATAATAATAATAATAATAATAATAATAATAATAATAATAATAATAATAATAATAATAATAATAATAATAATAATAATAATAATAATAATAATAATAATAATAATAATAATAATAATAATAATAATAATAATAATAATAATAATAATAATAATAATAATAATAATAATAATAATAATAATAATAATAATAATAATAATAATAATAATAATAATAATAATAATAATAATAATAATAATAATAATAATAATAATAATAATAATAATAATAATAATAATAATAATAATAATAATAATAATAATAATAATAATAATAATAATAATAATAATAATAATAATAATAATAATAATAATAATATAATAATAATAATAATAATAATAATAATAATAATAATAATAATAATAATAATAATAATAATAATAATAATAATAATAATAATAATAATAATAATAATAATAATAATAATAATAATAATAATAATAATAATAATAATAATAATAATAATAATAATAATAATAATAATAATAATAATAATAATAATAATAATAATAATAATAATAATAATAATAATAATAATAATAATAATAATAATAATAATAATAATAATAATAATAATAATAATAATAATAATAATAATAATAGTATAATAATAATAATAATAATAATAATAATAATAATAATAATAATAGTAATAATAATAATAATAATAATAATAATAATAATAATAATAATAATAATAATAATAATAATAATAATAATAATAATAATAATAATAGTAATAATAATAATAATAATAATAATAATAATAATAATAATAATAATAATAATAATAATAATAATAATAATAATAATAATAATAATAATAATAATAATAATAATAATAATAATAATAATAATAATAATAATAATTTCTTCGACATTCAGGCCAGACAACACCCGAAGGAAGGCATGTTGAAATCTTCGCTGAGGTAAATAATTTAACCCAGCTTGTGAATGAGCCAACACGAATACCTGACATTGCAGATAATACCGCTAACACCTTGGATCTGTTTCTCACCTCTCATCCGGAAAAATATTCAATTGATATATTGTCGCCTCTAGGCTCGTCCGACCACTGTGTCGTGTCAGTCAAATTCTCGTACTCCTCCCACACAGTTAGAGAACAAATTCCGAAAAGAACAGTATGGCTCTACGAGAAAGCCAACTGGAGCGGACTTAACAACTTCTCTAGGAATTTTAACTGGTCACTATGCTTCCTCGATAGTGACGTGGATGCCGCTACTGATGCGATCACAAACATTATTTCGCTGGGCATGAGGTCCTTCATTCCTCACAGAGTGAAGAGCATCAAGCCTTAGGCAAACGCGTGGTTCGACTTGAGCTGCAAAGAGGCTATCAGGGTGAGAGAGTTGAGTTTCCGGGATTATAAAGCCAACCCTTCTGAGGAAGCCCGGAAAAAGTTCAAACGGATCCGAAATGACTGTAATGCATTAATAAGACGTGTTAAATTCTCCTTTGACCAAAAGTTGAGGCAAAAAGTTCTACAATGCCCCAAGGGTAGCAGAAGCTTTTGGTCTTTCGTAAAAAACATAAGGAATTCAGCCTCGTCTTCGATCCCAACGCTCATTTGCAATGACATTCCAGCTGTCAGCTCTTTGGACAAAGCTAATCTGCTTGCTGCACACTTTGCAGCTAGCTCAACGCTGCCAGATAACACTTTGTCCCCACCTGTACTTGAGAGCGTAAATTTCTCCATGGGGCAAATCCATTTTCGCACTCGTACAGTAGCAAGAGTACTTAAAGATCTAAACATACACAAATCCGCTGGCCCGGATGGTATACCCCCTGTTCTTCTGAAGAGGTGTTCTTCTACGCTGGCAAAACCACTGCGTAAGCTTTTCCATCTGTCCTACTCTTCAGGGCTCTTTCCGAGTAAGTGGAAAACTGCATTTGTCCAGCCCGTCCCTAAAAAGGGCGAATGTTCGTCACCCACCTCCTACCGACCCATAGCACTAACGTCCCTTCTCTCCAAGGTCATGGAAACGCTGATAAACCGTCAGCTTATGAAATATCTTGAGTCCCGGAAGCTTCTTAATGACCGGCAGTACGGCTTCCGAAGCAACCGTTCCACTGGTGATCTGATGGCATATCTCACTGAAAAGTGGAACCAATCTTTGCACAATGCAGGAGAAAGCAAGATTGTTGCGCTTGATATTTCTAAGGCATTTGACAGGGTCTGGCACCAGGCTCTCTTGTCGAAAATGCGTGCTTTTGGAATCGATGAGTCTCTTCTTCAATGGATTAGAAATTACCTTTCGAATCGTTCAATACAAGTCGTTTTGGATGGATTCAAGTCTGATATCCACTATATTAATGCTGGTGTTCCCCAGGGCTCTGTTTTGTCTCCGACACTCTTTCTCATTTTTATAAATGATCTCTTGTCTGCTACTTCTAATCCTATTCATTCCTTCGCTGATGACAGTACCCTCAGCTTTTCATATTCGTTCCTTGGCTCACGTCCCTCCACTTCGGCCTTAGACTCGGAACGGCAGCGTATGTTAAGCACATTAAATTCCGACCTTGACAGCATAATCGATTGGGGAAATAAGAATAGAGTGGAATTTAATGCTTCCAAAACACAGTGCTGTCTACTGTCGTTAAAGCGATCACAAAATAATCAGCCGTTATCCATGAACGGCACTTGCGTTGTTGAAACCGAAAGACTTTCCATCCTCGGTATGTGTATCAACCCAACAATTAGTTGGAATGATCACATATTTGAGGTCGCCAAAAATGCTGCGAAATGTCTAGGTTTCCTTAAACGATGCAAGAAGTACTTCACCCCCTCTGATCTGGCTACAATATACAAGGCATACATACGCCCAAAACTTGAGTATAACGCTCCTATCTGGTCAGGTGCGTCTAAGACCTCCCTGCACCTGCTGGATAGAATTCAAAAGCGAGCGATAAAACTTATAGGTGACAGTAATATTGCGAAGTCGATTGACTCGTTAGAACACCGACGTAATGTCGCGTCATTGTCACTTTTTTACCGCTATTTCAACAAGAAATGCTCAGACGAATTAGCCAGTTGCATTCCTCCCCTTCAAGAATTCACCCGCAATACACGCCTCGCTAGGAATGCCCATCAATTCACCCTCAAGCCCTCTTTCGGACGTACAGTCAAATTCAGAGACTCGTTCTTTAGCCGCACTACACGAATCTGGAATGCTCTTCCCAGCACGATTTTTCCTCCTCATTACAATCCACAGGCATTTAAAACCAATGTGCATCGGTACCTCCTCTTCCTCTCCTCCTCTATACCTTCGGCCCGTGCTATGACTTGATCCGGTCACTTAAGGGTACTCGCAACCCCTTTTGCACGCGTCAATTATAAAAAAAAAAAAAAAAAAATTATAATAATAATAATAATAATAATAATAATAATAATAATAATAATAATACTAATAATAATAATAATAATAATAATAATAATAATAATAATAATAATAATAATAATAATAATAATAATAATAATAATAATAATAATAATAATAATAATAATAATAATAATAATAATAATAATAATAATAATAATAATAATAATAATAATAATAATAATAATAATAATAATAATAATAATAATAATAATAATAATAATAATAATAATAATAATAATAATAATAATAATAATAATAATAATAATAATAATAATAATAATAATAATAATAATAATAATAATAATAATAATAATAATAATAATAATAATAATAATAATAATAATAATAATAATAATAATAATAATAATAATAATAATAATAATAATAATAATAATAATAATAATAATAATAATAATAATAATAATAATAATAATAATAATAATAATAATAATAATAATAATAATAATAATAATAATAATAATAATAATAATAATAATAATAATAATAATAATAATAATAATAATAATAATAATAATAATAATAATAATAATAATAATAATAATAATAATAATAATAATAATAATAATAATAATAATAATAATAATAATAATAATAATAATAATAATAATAATAATAATAATAATAATAATAATAATAATAATAATAATAATAATAATAATAATAATAAAAATAATAATAATAATAATAATAATAATAACAATAATAACAATAATAACAATAATAATAATAATAATAATAATAATAATAATAATAATAATAATAATAATAATAATAATAATAATAATAATAATAATAATAATAATAATAATAACAATAATAATAATAATAATAATAATAATAATAATAATAATAATAATAATAATAATAATAATAATAATAATAATAATAATAATAATAATAATAATAATAATAATAATAATAATAATAATAATAATAATAATAATAATAATAATAATAATAATAATAATAATAATAATAATAATAATAATAATAATAATAATAATAATAATAATAATAATAATAATAATAATAATAATAATAATAATAATAATAATAATAATAATAATAATAATAATAATAATAATAATAATAATAATAATAATAATAATAATAATAATAATAATAATAATAATAATAATAATAATAATAATAATAATAATAATAATAATAATAATAATAATAATAATAATAATAATAATAATAATAATAATAATAATAATAATAATAATAATAATAATAATAATAATAATAATAATAATAATAATAATAATAATAATAATAATAATAATAATAATAATAATAATAATAATAATAATAATAATAATAATAATAATAATAATAATAATAATAATAATAATAATAATAATAATAATAATATAATAATAATAATAATAATAATAATAATAATAATAATAATAATAATAATAATAATAATAATAATAATAATAATAATAATAATAATAATAATAATAATAATAATAATAATAATAATAATAATAATAATAATAATAATAATAATAATAATAATAATAATAATAATAATAATAATAATAATAATAATAATAATAATAATAATAATAATAATAATAATAATAATAATAATAATAATAATAATAATAATAATAATAATAATAATAATAATAATAATAATAATAATAATAATAATAATAATAATAATAATAATAATAATAATAATAATAATAATAATAATAATAATAATAATAATAATAATAATAATAATAATAATAATAATAATAATAATAATAATAATAATAATAATAATAATAATAATAATAATAATAATAATAATAATAATAATAATAATAATAATAATAATAATAATAATAATAATAATAATAATAATAATAATAATAATAATAATAATAATAATAATAATAATAATAATAATAATAATAATAATAATAATAATAATAATAATAATAATAATAATAATAATAATAATAATAATAATAATAATAATAATAATAATAATAATAATAATAATAATAATAATAATAATAATAATAATAATAATAATAATAATAATAATAATAATAATAATAATAATAATAATAATAATAATAATAATAATAATAATAATAATAATAATAATAATAATAATAATAATAATAATAATAATAATAATAATAATAATAATAATAATAATAATAATAATAATAATAATAATAATAATAATAATAATAATAATAATAATAATAATAATAATAATAATAATAATAATAATAATAATAATAATAATAATAATAATAATAATAATAATAATAATAATAATAATAATAATAATAATAATAATAATAATAATAATAATAATAATAATAATAATAATAATAATAATAATAATAATAATAATAATAATAATAATAATAATAATAATAATAATAATAATAATAATAATAATAATAATAATAATAATAATAATAATAATAATAATAATAATAATAATAATAATAATAATAATAATAATAATAATAATAATAATAATAATAATAATAATAATAATAATAATAATAATAATAATAATAATAATAATAATAATAATAATAATAATAATAATAATAATAATAATAATAATAATAATAATAATAATAATAATAATAATAATAATAATAATAATAATAATAATAATAATAATAATAATAATAATAATAATAATAATAATAATAATAATAATAATAATAATAATAATAATAATAATAATAATAATAATAATAATAATAATAATAATAATAATAATAATAATAATAATAATAATAATAATAATAATAATAATAATAATAATAATAATAATAATAATAATAATAATAATAATAATAATAATAATAATAATAATAATAATAATAATAATAATAATAATAATAATAATAATAATAATAATAATAATAATAATAATAATAATAATAATAATAATAATAATAATAATAATAATAATAATAATAATAATAATAATAATAATAATAATAATAATAATAATAATAATAATAATAATAATAATAATAATAATAATAATAATAATAATAATAATAATAATAATAATAATAATAATAATAATAATAATAATAATAATAATAATAATAATAATAATAATAATAATAATAATAATAATAATAATAATAATAATAATAATAATAATAATAATAATAATAATAAATAATAATAATAATAATAATAATAATAATAATAATAATAATAATAATAATAATAATAATAATAATAATAATAATAATAATAATAATAATAATAATAATAATAATAATAATAATAATAATAATAATAATAATAATAATAATAATAATAATAATAATAATAATAATAATAATAATAATAATAATAATAATAATAATAATAATAATAATAATAATAATAATAATAATAATAATAATAATAATAATAATAATAATAATAATAATAATAATAATAATAATAATAATAATAATAATAATAATAATAATAATAATAATAATAATAATAATAATAATAATAATAATAATAATAATAATAATAATAATAATAATAATAATAATAATAATAATAATAATAATAATAATAATAATAATAATAATAATAATAATAATAATAATAATAATAATAATAATAATAATAATAATAATAATAATAATAATAATAATAATAATAATAATAATAATAATAATAATAATAATAATAATAATAATAATAATAATAATAATAATAATAATAATAATAATAATAATAATAATAATAATAATAATAATAATAATAATAATAATAATAATAATAATAATAATAATAATAATAATAATAATAATAATAATAATAATAATAATAATAATAATAATAATAATAATAATAATAATAATAATAATAATAATAATAATAATAATAATAATAATAATAATAATAATAATAATAATAATAATAATAATAATAATAATAATAATAATAATAATAATAATAATAATAATAATAATAATAATAATAATAATAATAATAATAATAATAATAATAATAATAATAATAATAATAATAATAATAATAATAATAATAATAATAATAATAATAATAATAATAATAATAATAATAATAATAATAATAATAATAATAATAATAATAATAATAATAATAATAATAATAATAATAATAATAATAATAATAATAATAATAATAATAATAATAATAATAATAATAATAATAATAATAATAATAATAATAATAATAATAATAATAATAATAATAATAATAATAATAATAATAATAATAATAATAATAATAATAATAATAATAATAATAATAATAATAATAATAATAATAATAATAATAATAATAATAATAATAATAATAATAATAATAATAATAATAATAATAATAATAATAATAATAATAATAATAATAATAATAATAATAATAATAATAATAATAATAATAATAATAATAATAATAATAATAATAATAATAATAATAATAATAATAATAATAATAATAATAATAATAATAATAATAATAATAATAATAATAATAATAATAATAATAATAATAATAATAATAATAATAATAATAATAATAATAATAATAATAATAATAATAATAATAATAATAATAATAATAATAATAATAATAATAATAATAATAATAATAATAATAATAATAATAATAATAATAATAATAATAATAATAATAATAATAATAATAATAATAATAATAATAATAATAATAATAATAATAATAATAATAATAATAATAATAATAATAATAATAATAATAATAATAATAATAATAATAATAATAATAATAATAATAATAATAATAATAATAATAATAATAATAATAATAATAATAATAATAATAATAATAATAATAATAATAATAATAATAATAATAATAATAATAATAATAATAATAATAATAATAATAATAATAATAATAATAATAATAATAATAATAATAATAATAATAATAATAATAATAATAATAATAATAATAATAATAATAATAATAATAATAATAATAATAATAATAATAATAATAATAATAATAATAATAATAATAATAATAATAATAATAATAATAATAATAATAATAATAATAATAATAATAATAATAATAATAATAATAATAATAATAATAATAATAATAATAATAATAATAATAATAATAATAATAATAATAATAATAATAATAATAATAATAATAATAATAATAATAATAATAATAATAATAATAATAATAATAATAATAATAATAATAATAATAATAATAATAATAATAATAATAATAATAATAATAATAATAATAATAATAATAATAATAATAATAATAATAATAATAATAATAATAATAATAATAATAATAATAATAATAATAATAATAATAATAATAATAATAATAATAATAATAATAATAATAATAATAATAATAATAATAATAATAATAATAATAATAATAATAATAATAATAATAATAATAATAATAATAATAATAATAATAATAATAATAATAATAATAATAATAATAATAATAATAATAATAATAATAATAATAATAATAATAATAATAATAATAATAATAATAATAATAATAATAATAATAATAATAATAATAATAATAATAATAATAATAATAATAATAATAATAATAATAATAATAATAATAATAATAATAATAATAATAATAATAATAATAATAATAATAATAATAATAATAATAATAATAATAATAATAATAATAATAATAATAATAATAATAATAATAATAATAATAATAATAATAATAATAATAATAATAATAATAATAATAATAATAATAATAATAATAATAATAATAATAATAATAATAATAATAATAATAATAATAATAATAATAATAATAATAATAATAATAATAATAATAATAATAATAATAATAATAATAATAATAATAATAATAATAATAATAATAATAATAATAATAATAATAATAATAATAATAATAATAATAATAATAATAATAATAATAATAATAATAATAATAATAATAATAATAATAATAATAATAATAATAATAATAATAATAATAATAATAATAATAATAATAATAATAATAATAATAATAATAATAATAATAATAATAATAATAATAATAATAATAATAATAATAATAATAATAATAATAATAATAATAATAATAATAATAATAATAATAATAATAATAATAATAATAATAATAATAATAATAATAATAATAATAATAATAATAATAATAATAATAATAATAATAATAATAATAATAATAATAATAATAATAATAATAATAATAATAATAATAATAATAATAATAATAATAATAATAATAATAATAATAATAATAATAATAATAATAATAATAATAATAATAATAATAATAATAATAATAATAATAATAATAATAATAATAATAATAATAATAATAATAATAATAATAATAATAATAATAATAATAATAATAATAATAATAATAATAATAATAATAATAATAATAATAATAATAATAATAATAATAATAATAATAATAATAATAATAATAATAATAATAATAATAATAATAATAATAATAATAATAATAATAATAATAATAATAATAATAATAATAATAATAATAATAATAATAATAATAATAATAATAATAATAATAATAATAATAATAATAATAATAATAATAATAATAATAATAATAATAATAATAATAATAATAATAATAATAATAATAATAATAATAATAATAATAATAATAATAATAATAATAATAATAATAATAATAATAATAATAATAATAATAATAATAATAATAATAATAATAATAATAATAATAATAATAATAATAATAATAATAATAATAATAATAATAATAATAATAATAATAATAATAATAATAATAATAATAATAATCTTCTTCTTCTTGTTGTGGCGCTACAGTCCGGGGTGGACCTGGGCCTCAACCAACATGCCTCTCCAGCCAGCACGATCTTTCGCCAGCTGTCTCCAGTTGCGCACTCCAAGTTGGTTGAGGTCCTTCTCCACTTGTGTGCGCCACTTCAGTCTAGGCCGTCCTCTGTTGCGTTGTCCCAATGGCTCGGATTCAAAGACTTTTCGGGCCGGAGCAGTGGTGTCCATACGCTCTACATGGCCTAGCCATCTTAAGCGTTGTATCCGTAGACGCTTAACCAGGCGCATGTCGCTGTACAGCCCATAGAGTTCGTCATTAAATCTTCTCCTCCAGATGCCATCAACGCAAACAGGACCAAAAATCGCACGCAAAACTTTTCTCTCAAAAAGACTAAGGGCTTCCTCATCCGCCTTTGCTAACGTCCAAGATTCTGCGCCATATAGTAGGACGGGGATGATCAAGCTGTTATATAAAGCCAGCTTAGTCCTTCGAGAGAGGGCTTTATTACTCAATTGCCTCTTGAGCCCAAAGAAACAGCGGTTGGCAAGAGTGATTCTGCGTTTGATTTCGGTACTGATGTTGTTGTCCCTGTTTACCGCGGAGCCGAGGTAGACGAAGTCCTTAACTACCTCGAAGTTTCTGCTGCCTAGTGTGACGCTCCGTCCGAGACGTCGATGTTGTGTGTCCTTCCTTGATGACAGCATGTACTTCGTTTTGCCCTCATTTACCGCAAGACCCATTTTGGCCGCTTCCGCTTCAATGCCAGCAAACGCCTCATTGACGGCTCGCTGTGTTCGTCCAATCACGTCAATGTCATCAGCGTAAGCTAACAATTGAACTGACTTCTGGAAGATCGTGCCTCTGGTGTTGACTTGTGAGTTACGCACGATCTTCTCGAGGATGATGTTAAAGAAGTCACATGACAGTGCGTCGCCTTGTCTAAAACCTTTTTTGACATTGAAGGTCTCGGTGAGTTCGGTACCGACCTTGACGGAGCAGCGAGAGTTCTCCATCGTCATCCTACACAATCTGACGAGTTTGGTAGGAATGCCAAAACTAGACATGGAACTGTATAGCTCGTCTCTATGCACACTGTCATATGCAGCCTTGAAATCGACGAATAGGTGGTGGGTGTCAATTTGCATTTCTTGGGTCTTTTCCAGGATCTGCCGTAATGTGAAGATCTGGTCTATTGTGGACTTCCCTGGTCTGAAACCACACTGATAGGGACCTATCAGGTCATGGACAAATGGTTTCAGACGCTCACACAATACGGCAGAGAGGATCTTGTATGCGATGTTCAGGAGACTAATCCCTCTGTAGTTGGCGCAGTCAAAGGGGTCTCCTTTTTTGTGGACCGGGCAAACGACGCTGAGATTCCACTCATCGGGCATGCTTTCCTCCGACCATATCTTACAGATGAGCTGGTGCATGCGCCCAACCAGGTCATCTCCAGCTGCTTTAAATAGTTCTGCGGACAGTCCGTCCGCTCCAGCAGCTTTGTTCGACTTTAGCTTGGATATTGCTATCTTCACCTCGTCTAAGTCGGGGGGACGGAATGCTTGTCTATCATCGTCCAAATTGAGTGGAACATTCTGCCT
>CATPCP010000095.1:0-105000 GCA_955652365.1 Eristalinus aeneus
TTAATTATTATTTATTATTTATTATTTATTATTTATTATTTATTATTTATTATTTATTATTTATTATTTATTATTTATTATTTATTATTTATTATTTATTATTTATTATTTATTATTTATTATTTATTATTTATTATTTATTATTTATTATTTATTATTTATTATTATTTATTATTTATTATTTATTATTTATTATTTATTATTTATTATTTATTATTTATTATTTATTATTTATTATTTATTATTTATTATTTATTATTTATTATTTATTATTTATTATTTATTATTTATTATTTATTATTTATTATTTATTATTTATTATTTATTATTTATTATTTATTATTTATTATTTATTATTTATTATTTATTATTTATTATTTATTATTTATTATTTATTATTTATTATTTATTATTTATTATTTATTATTTATTATTTATTATTATATTTATTATTTATTATTTATTATTTATTATTTATTATTTATTATTTATTATTTATTATTTATTATTTATTATTTATTATTTATTATTTATTATTTATTATTTATTATTTATTATTTATTATTTATTATTTATTATTTATATTTATTATTTATTATTTATTATTTATTATTTATTATTTATTATTTATTATTTATTATTTATTATTTATTATTTATTATTTATTATTTATTATTATTATTTATTATTTATTATTTATTATTTATTATTTATTATTTATTATTTATTATTTATTATTTATTATTTATTATTTATTATTTATTATTTATTATTTATTATTTATTATTTATTATTTATTATTTATTATTTATTATTTATTATTTATTATTTATTATTTATTATTTATTATTTATTATTTATTATTTATTATTTATTATTTATTATTTATTATTTATTATTTATTATTTATTATTTATTATTTATTATTTATTATTTATTATTTATTATTTATTATTTATTATTTATTATTTATTATTTATTATTTATTATTTATTATTTATTATTTATTATTTATTATTTATTATTTATTATTTATTATTTATTATTTATTATTTATTATTTATTATTTATTATTTATTATTTATTATTTATTATTTATTATTTATTATTTATTATTTATATTTATTATTTATTATTTATTATTTATTATTTATTATTTATTATTTATTATTTATTATTTATTATTTATTATTTATTATTTATTATTTATTATTTATTATTTATTATTTATTATTTATTATTATTATTTATTATTTATTATTTATTATTTATTATTTATTATTTATTATTTATTATTTATTATTTATTATTTATTATTTATTATTTATTATTTATTATTTATTATTTATTATTTATTATTTATTATTTATTATTTATTATTATTTATTATTTATTATTTATTATTTATTATTTATTATTTATTATTTATTATTTATTATTTATTATTATTATTTATTATTTATTATTTATTATTATTATTATTATTTATTATTTATTATTTATTATTTATTATTTATTATTTATTATTTATTATTTATTATTTATTATTTATTATTTATTATTTATTATTTATTATTTATTATTTATTATTTATTATTTATTATTTATTATTTATTATTTATTATTTATTATTTATTATTTATTATTTATTATTTATTATTTATTATTTATTATTTATTATTTATTATTTATTATTTATTATTTATTATTTATTATTTATTATTTATTATTTATTATTTATTATTTATTATTTATTATTTATTATTTATTATTTATTATTTATTATTTATTATTTATTATTTATTATTTATTATTTATTATTTATTATTTATTATTTATTATTTATTATTTATTATTTATTATTTATTATTTATTATTTATTATTTATTATTTATTATTTATTATTTATTATTTATTATTTATTATTTATTATTTATTATTTATTATTTATTATTTATTATTTATTATTTATTATTTATTATTTATTATTTATTATTTATTATTATTATTTATTATTTATTATTTATTATTTATTATTTATTATTTATTATTTATTATTTATTATTTATTATTTATTATTTATTATTTATTATTTATTATTTATTATTTATTATTTATTATTTATTATTTATTATTTATTATTTATTATTTATTATTTATTATTTATTATTTATTATTTATTATTTATTATTTATTATTTATTATTTATTATTTATTATTTATTATTGATTATTTATTATTTATTATTTATTATTTATTATTTATTATTTATTATTTATTATTTATTATTTATTATTTATTATTTATTATTTATTATTTATTATTTATTATTTATTATTTATTATTTATTATTTATTATTTATTATTTATTATTTATTATTTATTATTTATTATTTATTATTTATTATTTATTATTTATTATTTATTATTTATTATTTATTATTTATTATTTATTATTTATTATTTATTATTTATTATTTATTATTTATTATTTATATTATTTATTATTTATTATTTATTATTTATTATTTATTATTTATTATTTATTATTTATTATTTATTATTTATTATTATTATTTATTATTTATTATTTATTATTTATTATTTATTATTTATTATTTATTATTTATTATTTATTATTTATTATTTATTATTTATTATTTATTATTTATTATTTATTATTTATTATTTATTATTTATTATTATTATTTATTATTTATTATTTATTATTTATTATTTATTATTTATTATTATTATTATTATTTATTATTTATTATTTATTATTTATTATTTATTATTTATTATTTATTATTTATTATTTATTATTTATTATTTATTATTTATTATTTATTATTTATTATTTATTATTTATTATTTATTATTTATTATTTATTATTTATTATTTATTATTTATTATTTATTATTTATTATTTATTATTTATTATTTATTATTTATTATTTATTATTTATTATTTATTATTTATTATTTATTATTTATTATTTATTATTTATTATTTATTATTTATTATTTATTATTTATTATTTATTATTTATTATTTATTATTTATTATTTATTATTTATTATTTATTATTTATTATTTATTATTTATTATTTATTATTTATTATTTATTATTTATTATTTATTATTTATTATTTATTATTTATTATTTATTATTTATTATTTATTATTTATTATTTATTATTTATTATTTATTATTTATTATTTATTATTTATTATTTATTATTTATTATTTATTATTTATTATTTATTATTTATTATTTATTATTTATTATTTATTATTTATTATTTATTATTTATTATTTATTATTTATTATTTATTATTTATTATTTATTATTTATTATTTATTATTTATTATTTATTATTTATTATTTATTATTTATTATTTATTATTTATTATTTATTATTTATTATTTATTATTTATTATTTATTATTTATTATTTATTATTTATTATTTATTATTTATTATTTATTATTTATTATTTATTATTTATTATTTATTATTTATTATTTATTATTTATTATTTATTATTTATTATTTATTATTTATTATTTATTATTTATTATTTATTATTTATTATTTATTATTTATTATTTATTATTTATTATTTATTATTTATTATTTATTATTTATTATTTATTATTTATTATTTATTATTTATTATTTATTATTTATTATTTATTATTTATTATTTATTATTTATTATTTATTATTTATTATTTATTATTTATTATTTATTATTTATTATTTATTATTTATTATTTATTATTTATTATTTATTATTTATTATTTATTATTTATTATTTATTATTTATTATTTATTATTTATTATTTATTATTTATTATTTATTATTTATTATTTATTATTTATTATTTATTATTTATTATTTATTATTTATTATTTATTATTTATTATTTATTATTTATTATTTATTATTTATTATTTATTATTTATTATTTATTATTTATTATTTATTTATTTATTATTTATTATTTATTATTTATTATTTATTATTTATTATTTATTATTTATTATTTATTATTTATTATTTATTATTTATTATTTATTATTTATTATTTATTATTTATTATTTATTATTTATTATTTATTATTTATTATTTATTATTTATTATTTATTATTTATTATTTATTATTTATTATTTATTATTTATTATTTATTATTTATTATTTATTATTTATTATTTATTATTTATTATTTATTATTTATTATTTATTATTTATTATTTATTATTTATTATTTATTATTTATTATTTATTATTTATTATTTATTATTTATTATTTATTATTTATTATTTATTATTTATTATTTATTATTTATTATTTATTATTTATTATTTATTATTTATTATTTATTATTTATTATTTATTATTTATTATTTATTATTTATTATTTATTATTTATTATTTATTATTTATTATTTATTATTTATTATTTATTATTTATTATTTATTATTTATTATTTATTATTTATTATTTATTATTTATTATTTATTATTTATTATTTATTATTTATTATTTATTATTTATTATTTATTATTTATTATTTATTATTTATTATTTATTATTTATTATTTATTATTTATTATTTATTATTTATTATTTATTATTTATTATTTATTATTTATTATTTATTATTTATTATTTATTATTTATTATTTATTATTTATTATTTATTATTTATTATTTATTATTTATTATTTATTATTTATTATTTATTATTTATTATTTATTATTTATTATTTATTATTTATTATTTATTATTTATTATTTATTATTTATTATTTATTATTTATTATTTATTATTTATTATTTATTATTTATTATTTATTATTTATTATTTATTATTTATTATTTATTATTTATTATTTATTATTTATTATTTATTATTTATTATTTATTATTTATTATTTATTATTTATTATTTATTATTTATTATTTATTATTTATTATTTATTATTTATTATTTATTATTTATTATTTATTATTTATTATTATTTATTATTTATTATTTATTATTTATTATTTATTATTTATTATTTATTATTTATTATTTATTATTTATTATTTATTATTTATTATTTATTATTTATTATTTATTATTTATTATTTATTATTTATTATTTATTATTTATTATTTATTATTTATTATTTATTATTTATTATTTATTATTTATTATTTATTATTTATTATTTATTATTTATTATTTATTATTTATTATTTATTATTTATTATTTATTATTTATTATTTATTATTTATTATTTATTATTTATTATTTATTATTTATTATTTATTATTTATTATTTATTATTTATTATTTATTATTTATTATTTATTATTTATTATTTATTATTTATTATTTATTATTTATTATTTATTATTTATTATTTATTATTTATTATTTATTATTTATTATTTATTATTTATTATTTATTATTTATTATTTATTATTTATTATTTATTATTTATTATTTATTATTTATTATTTATTATTTATTATTTATTATTTATTATTTATTATTTATTATTTATTATTTATTATTTATTATTTATTATTTATTATTTATTATTTATTATTTATTATTTATTATTTATTATTTATTATTTATTATTTATTATTTATTATTTATTATTTATTATTTATTATTTATTATTTATTATTTATTATTTATTATTTATTATTTATTATTTATTATTTATTATTTATTATTTATTATTTATTATTTATTATTTATTATTTATTATTTATTATTTATTATTTATTATTTATTATTTATTATTTATTATTTATTATTTATTATTTATTATTTATTATTTATTATTTATTATTTATTATTTATTATTTATTATTTATTATTTATTATTTATTATTTATTATTTATTATTTATTATTTATTATTTATTATTTATTATTTATTATTTATTATTTATTATTTATTATTTATTATTTATTATTTATTATTTATTATTTATTATTTATTATTTATTATTTATTATTTATTATTTATTATTTATTATTTATTATTTATTATTTATTATTTATTATTTATTATTTATTATTTATTATTTATTATTTATTATTTATTATTTATTATTAATGATTTTTTATTTATTATTTATTATTTATTACTTGTTATTTTGTATTTACTATTTATTATTTTTTATTTGATTTTCGCGATAGTCACTCTAGAGAGACAAGGAGAGCCTGGTCACAAATCCGACACCGACAGGAACTGCTCAAGTAAAACACTGGCCGACCATTGCCTACTGACAAACCACCATTCGGACATCAACAGTGTGAAAACATGATACACAGAACATATGGAAGGTTTACTCAGCAACGGTATACGCCCGCAAATTTTAAAAAATGTATGTCATCTATTTATAAACCTAAAAATTGATATTCGCCCAACAAAGTCCCAACAATAAGAGTCAATAGTTGAGTTTAATGTGAAATGTTTAATGTCAACGATTTTGTATACACCAGATGAACACTTTCAATGAAATGCGATAGTATTACTGAATTTTAACTTAAAGAAACCAATTTTTCATAAAATATTAAAAAATTATGTCTTGTTTCCATTGTCTCAAAATGCAAAGATCTGCTGAAGATAACAGCATCCCCTGTCGAAACGTCGGGAGAACACAAATTATATAAACTCGTTTCAATTGCTGCTTTATGACCTAAATAGCACACGAGCATTACGATTTTTCAACTACTAAGTATTTCAACGTGGTCAACCACCTAACTAATATAACTAAATTTGAAATGGAGGTTATTCCATAGTTTTGATCCAATTGTTATACAAATTCAAATATCACTTAAAACACTTATAAACTTCCAATACAAAAGTACTCGGACATTTTCAAGGATTCAGATCCATCAAATTATGAACACTTTCTCATAAGACAGTTTGTCATATCTTATTCAAATTACAGCTTGACAGAATGGATGAGTGGTAAGAAATTCCTTGCCTCAATTTAAAGTAACAAATAAGAATTTTTTGCGGAAGAGTACGGAAGCTGTGACAAAGTAATTCGCATTAACTTAAATTGTGTGTGTCTATTTGCATTAGTAGAAAATATTTTGTGCTCTTTAAACAGCAATACAAACTGTATGATACGCAAAATTTAACCATCTGACTGTTCTTGCCCATTAAAGCAAAAAAGTTGAAATCGATGAAACAGCGGCTGGCGGCAAAAATCTTTTTCCAGTTGTCTGTCTGTACTTGTTTGAGGTTAAAAACTTGCATGGATGAACAATGTTCTTGTGCGGTTTTTGATGTCGGCCCTGCACACATGGCTGGTTATCCGGCATCGGCACAGAACGTCAAGCTACTTTCATCATGCGACATTGTCCGTTCCTTCATATTCTCAGGTATCTATTGTACATACATACATAACGAGTTGAAACAGGGCAGACTACGTAACTAGAACTAATTTAACTAATTGTCTGGTGCTGTCAGGGGTACGTTTTCTGTAGTTAGCGGTATAGGGGTTGAACCACGATAAAAAGCAGCTGAGAATTGCTTTTTCCAGATCTCACAATGTCGTGAGAGGGTATTCCTAGCTTTGTGTTCCCATCACCGGATTGGATGCAGACCTTACCCAAGCCCACACGGCTTTCGCTTTTTGTGTTCGTTCGTATTGTAGTCTGCATACAGATGTTGTTTCAAAATTGGCGGAAAGGAACCACCGCCAAGACTATTGATATTCAGATTCGCGTATAAAAACTTTTTCCAATTGAGCTGATTAGGCAACGAAGTCGTCAGATACAGAATCTAGCGGCTCTTACCACAAATTTGCTTTTAAATAACCTGCTTCGTTTTCCCTTAATTTAAATTTCATTCATCATCATTCTTCATCTCCCTACCTCAATTTTCCTTATTACCCACTTTCACCGTTTTTTTTTCCAAATAAAATCCACTGAATAAAATCAACGACAAAATACATAATGAAACTTCCCCATTTGTCATCGCTTGATGCCTGCCTCACCGTGATAAGACGTCAATGAGTAGCTCAAATATTCGACGTATAATGATAAATCAGCAAAACGGATGTGAATGAACAGCCCAACTTGTTGTATTGTTACTAGAGGTAAGGATGTTCATTTATTTTATTCCTATACACGTAATCTGAATATTTTGTTCGTGTGATATTTGTGTTCAGTTTCATAAATGATAAAAGAATGACAGTTTTATTTTTTCATGTCTCTTGGCAATTAAATATGCGGCATAACTACCATTGTCAGTCATTTAAGTCACATTGAGTGATGAGTAGTATACATATATACGAATATATAACCCATGCATGTTATTGCACATAAATGTGGTATGTGTAATATATAAACCAAACATCAACGAATATGTTCAATGGGAAGTGTCAGTCAGTCAGTGCTTTGATTAGTATTGACTGAATCTCATGTAGAAAGAAAAACATTTTAGAAATTTCTTATTACTTTGATATTTAGGGTGCACTTTAAGAAAAAAAATGTTTTTAAAGTAGTACAAAATTGTTAGAAAAGGTGGAGCAAATGTGAATGACGACGCTTGCCTTGGACATCAACACCCGATGAAAATATGAAGTGAAGTAAAAGGGAAGTTACTAATGATGTCGGCATATCGGTTGACTCAAGTAATGCAATTATTTTTTGCAAATTGTGGACATGAAGCTTGTGGCAGCAAACTTTGGCCAAAAAACGGTGTACTGAACTTCCTACATTTAATAAGTAATATAGTTCATTTTCCAGTTTTTTTTTTTTTTTAGATTAAGTTAAATAATTGTTAAGTCGCCTCCCAAAAAGAGGTTCATCATGACTAATTAATTATTAATGTTAAGCATATAAATTCTATATATGCCATGGTGCACAGGTCCGTATTTTGATATGGACATAGTTTAATTTTATTTCATGATAAGTGTTAGTTTAGTTGAAATTTAGGATAGGTTTTAATAGTTAACAAACAAACAACAAAAAAGCCATGTTTTAATATCTATTCTTGGAAAAAAACAAACTATATTTTATTTTATTATTAAAAAAAATGTAACTATGCCCAAGGGCAATTTTTAAATTTAACACAGATTAGCTTAGAGCACCTGCTTATGGTCAGTAAGTTAGATTTAAGAACTATTGTTAAGATAAATGTAAGATAGTTTTAAGTTTTTTTTTTCTAGAATGAAGATACTATTATTTTATATATTTAATATAATATGCCTAAAAATCAAAAATAAGAAAGTTGAGGGTGCATACTCAGGATTCAGTTTCAATCTGCTAATCATCAAACCGAAATACTTGTGTTTTAATTATGAATTTCGCTTTAAGTCAAACTTTGCTGATTTAAGCAACAATTCTAATATATTATTGGAGTAACTAAATAAGTGCAATTTCAGGTATATTTGTTAGAAAAAAATTAATTGAGCAATTTTTTTACAGTATCATTCATTTATGCAGCAGGACTGATCTAGAAACCACTTATATATTTATTTGAATTTCAGGAATATATGTTTATTTTTCAACAGTTTTTAAGGGACACACTGAATTCGAGAACATCAACCTAATTTGCACTCACGCCACGACAAAGGGGATGCCGCAACTACGACGCAAAGATCGTTCTAGGAGATTTCAACGCTCAGCTGGGAAAGGAGGACATCTTTGCTGGAGTCATCGGTAAACACAGCCTGCACGACAACACATTCGGAAACGGACTTTGGATGTTGGACTTCGCCTCGGGGAGGAACCTCTCTGTCGTTACCACGCGAATTATAAAAGATGAAAACCGTTCACTTTGAGTTTCAATTCTGAACTGCCCTTTATTTGAAACATTAAGAATAACATGCGTACAATTATTGTTGAGGTGGGATATATGTCAAATACATTTTCCCACCGTTCAAGATAGATAATACAATGTATCTTATTTCATATAATTGGAGATGATAACCCGACTAAGACGAGGTGAAGATAACAATATCCAAGCCGAAGTCGAACAAAGCTACTGAAGCGGACGAACTGTCCGCAGAACTATTTAAAGTAGCTGGAGATAACCTGGTTCGGCGCTTGCACCAGACCCTTTGACTGCGCCAATTACCGAGGGATTAGTTTCTTTAACATCGCATATAAGATCATCTCTGCCGTATTGTATGAGCGTCCGTAACCTGATAGGTCCCTATCAGTGTGTTTTCAAACCAGGGAAGTCCACAATAGCCAGGTCTTAACATTACGGCAGATCCTGGAAAAGACCCAAGAAGTACAAATCGACACTCACCACCTATTCGTCGATTTTAAGACCGCATATGACAGTGTGCATAGAGACGAGCTATATAGGCATACCTACCTGGGCACGCTCTTCCAAAAGTCAGTTCAATTGTTATCTTACATGACATTGACTTGATTGGACTAACACAGCGAGCCATCAATGATGCGTTTGCTGGCATTGAAGCGGAAGCGGCTAAAATGGGTCTGGTGGTTAATGAGGGCAAAGCGATGTACATAGTGCCATTAAGGAAGAACACAAAACATCGACGTCTAGGACAGTGTGTCACACTAGGCTGTAGAAGCTTCGAGGTAGTCAAGGACTTCGTCTACCTCGGCTCCGCAATAATAATAATAATAATAATAATAATTATAATTGTTGGCGCTACAGTCCATAGGGGGACCAGGGCCTAGCTTGCTCATCAACTACTCGTGTTGTGCGCGCTTCTGTTCTCTCACGAGTAGAAGGGACCTACAGTTTTTTGCCGACTTCGAACGGCGAAATTTGAAAAGCTTTCTTAGACAGTTATTACTCTTTGAGTGTTGGCAGCAGCTCGAAAGAGGTGGTGCCGTGAAATATTAGAAAAATTGGTGTTGAACTGGGAGTCGAACCTAGACCCTTCGGCGTGTGAGCGTCGCACTCTACCCACTACGCCACGGCTACAACCGGCTCCGCAATACATAGGGATAAAAACACCAACACCGAAATCAAACGCACAATCACTCTTTCCAATCGCTGTTTCTTTCAGCTCAAGAGGCAATTGAGTAATAAAGCCCTCTCTCGAAGGATTAAGCTCGCTTAGCTTAATCATCCCAGTCCTACTCTATGACGCGGAAACCTGGACGTTACCAAAAGTGGATAAAGAAGCCATTAGACTTTTCGAGAGAAACGTTTTGCGTGAGATTTTTGGTCTTGTTTGCGTTGATGGGAGCTGGAGGAAAAGATTTAACAACGAACTCTATGGGCTGTACAGCGAAACGGGCCTGGTCAAGCGTCTTCGGATACAACCCTTAAGATGGCTAAGCCAGGTAGAGCGTATGGACACGACTGCTCCGCCCCGAAAGCTTTTCAAATCAGGGCCATTTGGATAACGAAACATAGAACGGCCTAGGCTAAAGTGGCGTAGAAAAGTGGGGAAGGTTTCAACCCACTTGGAGTACGGAACTGGAGGCAGATGGTGAAAGATCGTGCTAGCTGGAGGTGCATTCTGGTTGAGGCCCAGGTTTACTCCGGACTGTAGCTCCACAAAAAGAAGAAAAAGAAGATGAAACAAAACTCAGGGTTATTACTTACGCAGTGTTTTTGCAGACATTTTTTTTAAAGTATGTTAAAGCCATTTAGCTTTGCGTCAGCAAGCAACCTTACTGGTGCTTTGTTTTTGATATTGATAGTGATTTCTTAATACGTGAATATGTCAGGCCCCCTCCTTTCAACTGAATATGGCGGATAATGGCAGCAAAACTCGAAAGAAGCCGTAACTCCAGGTATTATACAATCGTGCCTCGAAGAGTTTCAACACAAATTGCTTCTTCACTATATATAGGGGGTCGATTGGGACTTCCTCCTCCCCTTTTACTCATAGAACTCAAATCAGTGATCAAAACGACCTAAATAGCAAAAGCAAAGAGGCTTAGTGTGAGAGGATGTTTAGAGTAAGTTCTCGACGTTTGGGATCAATGGAAGCTTCAAAGAGTCTTTAGTCTTTTACGGAAGCTGAAGGTAAATAGTACCTAGACAATGTCAGCTTGCTACTTACGCATCAGCTTAGGAGAGTACCAGGGGGAGGAAGAACAAATGCAATATCCTCCATCCTCGTATTCTATCGAGACACAAATGTTAACAACAGACCTTATACGAGTAGAAGGTATGATAGAGATGAAGTAGATAATGAAGGGATAACAGTTGAATTCTCTTTAACTGGCAAGGGGGACAGGCTCAGGCTGTGTCCTGCCGCGATAACCAAGCCAACAAAATCGTTACCCTGCAGCCACTATAGACCTACCATAAGACTATGAAGGCAGAAAAAGATGGACAGTGAAGATACGTACACTCAGAATATCCTTCGATTGGAAGAGTAAACAGAATTGGTCCAGCGCCAATGAAAACGAACCAACACAACCAGTCATGTGAGAACACATGATTTCAGTTGTTAAAAGCTGGGGTAACTGACCTTCACATTTTTCTGGAGGAGGCGAAGTAGAATGAAGGGTTTTCATTCCGATGCTCTGATTGACTCAACCCCAGAAGACTCTAAGAAAGTATGAAGCGGAAGGGAAAAGACAAACAAAAGGCTATGGTCTTTTATGGGCTCTGAAAAATCAGGGCCACAGAATAAGCGTGTATCGAATTAAAAAAAAAGAGAGGCAGCGTAAGGAAGGAAACGTTTTCGAAGACACTGAGAATCCGTTGCAACTCGAGCTCGTACACAGCTTTTTCGCGAGGCGACCAAAGTAGCGACCAAAATGTGGTCTATGTCCAAAAAGTCGTGACAAGCCCAAAGTAAATTGTTGGAAGGTTAATCCAAAAAAGTCTGACTTAAAAAGTATTGCCCAAACTGAAATCTAGTAAAACAGCCAAAATTCACCAATAATGTTAAGAGTCACCTTTGTCGATTTTGGCAATCTAGGACGAAAGCTTTCCGATGTTCAATGAAGCTAGTGAAAATTCTATTTTATTCTTAAGAATAAGGTGTTCATTCTACTCATCGTACGGCTCACGACTTACAAGAGTTTCAAAAAGACTTGAATGTCTAACAGCTCCTTTAGGCAAATGCCAACCTACTTAAATCAGATAAAAATGAGATAATGCACAAAAGCCACATCTTAGAGTCAAACATCCCGAAGGAAATGGTAGAGGGTTTCTTTCAACCTACTTGAAATGGTATGGACGATACTGCTCTCTTTGAGCTTAATTAACTAACGCAATAGACCCACTGTCAATGGGAGTTTGGTGCGATTCCACACTACAGGTTGATGAACATATTCCAAGGAATGATACAGCGACTAAGTAAAAAATGGGTGACCGTCACTAATTCGAGAAACATTGAAATAAAAAGGCTTATTTGATCTGCATAGCACCTAAAAAGCATTGATTAGTATCTTCTACCTGCCTGAAGCGACCATGACAGACCCGCTGAAAAGAATGAAAAAGCGGGGCGTATTAGTGGTAATATACGAGTACATGCCCTTTACAGGATCATTTTTTTGACCAGAGACAGATCGCCTTCACTGTAATCCATGAAATGACAGGAAAAGCTTTTAGAATTTGATAAGAGGTCACTTTGAAAAACAGCTTAATTCAAAAAGAGGTTCAGAAGAAAGCTGGGAAAATAACACGCCCTACCTGGATCAATTAAAACCTACAAAACTGCAAATAAACACTCCCGTCCGTGATAGAGCAAAGTCCTCCTAATGATATGAGAACCAAGTCTCTATATAACATAGCGACACTCTTAATCCCAGTAATAATAAGACTCTTAGAGTGCAAAACGCATTACTTGCTGTGCCTTCCATAACGAAATCAGCATTAGAAAAAGCTAGGAGTCCTCCATCCCAAGCCTGATCAGGAATTCAATTCTAACGACAGAAGATACCTCTCATTTCCTAAGCACAACATATTTGTGTCGTGCCCTTGCAACGAACATCTCTGAAATGAGTGTCAGAGTGGAACGTGCGGAACTTACCTCCGGGAACGGACATCATTACTTGTGATAGGATAGAATGGGCAATCGACTTGTTCGACTTATTCAAATCTCCGACCGGTGACGAGAGTATCCTCATCACGTTGCAAAAAAAATGAAAAGCTTTCATATATGTCTTAGCTATGAATTCATTCCATCCATATAGAAAGTAGGCAGGCACACAATCATTGTCACCAAAACAAGAAAACGCAGTCACACTAGTGCAAAGGAATCTTGTCCAATTTGTGTAACCTCGCTAACACGCTAACATTCAATGTCAATCACACACATGCCAATCATTACTTAGTCTCCATAACAGAACATCGTACCTTAAAGAAAAAATCTTTGAAACAACAATATACCAGGCGATATTGAAAAAATCTAAAGCCTTAAGGAACATACCCTCGCAATTTTGCTATACATCGGAGGCATCCTAAGGGATGTGAGATATCAAATCTAATTTGGGTACTCACAGTAATTAAAAATTAGTAAGATATATGATTTTGAGGCTTTTCTACATAATAAATTAAAATGACGAAGTATAAATTAGACGGTATAAGTTATTGTTATATACATTTATATATAAAAAGAGAAGGCTTTTGTGTAAATTTGGGAATATTTACATGTTAATAGTAATTTCAATTTGTTACAAAACTCATAAAAAACACACACAAGAATCTTCTTTTTTAAAAATTCATTCAATTGCACAGTGCGAATGGTATTCGCAATTAGTATCAATACGTCCCTTTAGACACTGAAATACATAAAATAAAATAAATATATAAAAATAATATAACATAAATCAATAAGCCTAATTAACAAAAGTATCATACTGAGTTTACCTGGTAGGAAACCAAACCTTTATAACACCGCTGCCATTCTATGAGTTTTTTTCAATAAATCATTATTCCTGACAACCCGTCAGACCACATCCTTATAGTCATCAATTTCCTTGAAAACGAGAAATTTAGTCGTTGAATGATCAACTAGGCATTGTCCTTAGAGCACCACTGAGCGTATAACTGAGAAAAAGTCAGCTTTTGCCCTTGCCTTTGCCCACAAGGAAAGATTCTCTTATAAAATAAAAAGTTGAAATATAGAAAAAAAAACTTACAAACTCCTTTCACTGATTCATTATATACAAAAGGAACACCATTTTCACTTTGAAAAAAATTTTACGCCGCTTTCATATCTTTTCATACCTACTACGTTTTATTTCCTCTTTTGCGCCTCTTCTTATTCTTCTTCTTATGGCACTACAGACCGGGGTGGACCTGGGCCTCAACCAACATGCGTCTCCAGCCAGCACTGTCTTTTAGTTGGTTGAGGTCCCTCTCCACTTGTGTGAGCCATCTTAGCCTTGGCCGTCCTCTGTTTCATTGTCCTAATGGCTCTGATTTGAAAAATCTAAAAAAAAGTGAAGGTCAGTTACCCCATCTTTTCATAACTGAAATCATGTGTTCTCACATGACTGGTTGTGTTGGTTCTCTTTCATTGGCGCTGGACCAATTCTGTCTACTCTTCCAATCGTATCTTCACTGTCCATCTTTTTCTGCCTTTATAGTCTTATGGTAGGTCTACCATAAGATGGGTTACCATTTTGTTGGTTTTGGTTATCGCGGCAGGACACCGTCTGAGCCTGTCCCCCTTGCTAATAAAAGGGAATTCAACTTTTATCCCTCCATTCTCTACTTCATCTCTATCATTCCTTCCATAAGGCCTGCTGTAATCATTTTTGTCTCGATAGGATACGAGGATGGAGGACAGTGCATTTGTTCTTCCTCCCCCTGGCACTCTCCTAAGCTGATGCATAAGCAGCAACCTGATACTGTCTAGGTCAGTGGTTCTTAACCTTTTCGAGCTCACGGAGCACTTCTAATTACATGAAACCTTCACGGAGCACCTTACCAAATAACATTGATTCTTTTTTTTGTTTGAACTAAGTACATACCGCATATATGTACATATATTTGAAATGCAGCCTGCTTGATTTAAATTTTTGTTCATAACTAAGTACATACCGCATATACATATATTTGAAAGTTTGTTCTAATAAATTTATATGTATATTTTTTTATACTATATGAGTTTAGCTTTCGTTTCGCGGAGCACCTGCGACAATCTTGCGGAGCACTAGTGCTCCGCGGAGCACCGGTTAAGAATCACTGGTCTAGGTACTATTTACCTTCAGCTCCTGTAAAAGATTAAGGACTCTTTGAAGCTTCCCTTGATCCCAAACGTCGAGAACCTCTTTTTTAGCCTGTACATCGTCTCCTTGTAGTCGACTATGGTAGTCAGTGCGTACATTTTAAAGACGAAACAGAAAGTTCGGAAAAGCTTACGACCAAGCATGAATCATCATCCTAATAAATCAGCCAATGCGACTTTCAATGCGCGATCTTGAAAAGAAGTTTCTTTTCCTCTTACCATAAGAACTTAACTGCCTACTGGGTCTTATGGAGTGCACTTGTGACCATCTCTATCACACTAAGCTTCTTTGCTTTTGTTATTCAGGTCGTTTGATCATTGATTTGAATTCCATGAGTAAAAGGGGAAGAAGATGCCCAATCAACCCCCTATATACAGTGAAGATGCAATTTGTGTTGAAACTAAATTGCCCCATAATCCAGATTTCCTGGGGCAGACAGATCAACATGCTGCCATTCTCCCTGAGGCACGATTGTATAACACCTGGAGTTACGGATTTTCTTGAGTTTTCCTCTCATTATCCGCCATATTCAGCTGAAAGTAGGGGGCCTGACATATTCACGTACTTTTTGATAGATCACTATCAATATCAAAAAGAAAGAGAAAATTTCTGCAAAAACACTGCATAAGGAAGAACCCCGAGTTTTGTTTCTGCTCCTTTTTCTTCTTCTTATGGAGCTTGCGTTTTTGCCTGCTACCTCCAGTTCCGCACCTGGAAGGTTGAAACCTTCCCCACTTTTATGCGCCACTTTAGCCTAGGCCGTCCCATGTTTTGTTGTCCCAATGGCTCTGGCTTGAAGAGTTTTCGGGGCAGAGCAGTCCTGTCCATACGCTCTACTGGCTAAGCCATCTTAAGGGTTGTATCCGCTTGACCAGACCCGTTTCGCTGCCCATAGAGTTCGTTGTTCAATCTTTTTCTCCAGATGCTATCAACGCAAACAGGATCAAGAATCGCACGCAAAACTTTTCTCTCGAACAGACTAAGAGTTTTCTCGTCCTCTTTAAATAACGTCCAGGTTTCTGTGCCATAAAGTAGGACTGGGATGATTAAGCTGTAATAAAAAGCGAGATTAGTCCTTCGAGAGAGGCCTTTATTACTCAATTCCCTCTTGAGCCGAAAGAAACAGCGATTGGGAAGAGTGATTGTGCGTTTAGTTTCGGTGTTGGTGTTATTATCCCTATGTATTGCGGAGGTAGACGAGGTAGACGAACTCCTTGACTACTCCTTGACTACTAAGCTTCTGCAGCCTAGTGTGACACACTGTCCTAGACGTCGATGTTTTGTGTTCTTCCTTAATAGCACCATGTACATCGCTTTGCCCTCATTAACCACCAGACTCATTTTAGCTGCTTCCGCTTCAATGCCAGCAAACGACTTGTGAGTCGCATGACAGTGCGTCGCCTTGTCTAAGCCCTTTTTTGAAATTAAGTGTCTCGGTGAGTTCGTTACCGACCTTGACGGAGCAGCGAGAGTTTTCCATTGTCATCCCACACAATCTGACGAGTTTGGTAGGTATACCAAAACTAGGCATGGCACTGTATAGCACGTGTCTATGCACACTGTCATATGCGGTCTTAAAATCGACGAATAGGTGGTGAGTGTCGAGTTGTACTTCTTGGGTCTTTTCCAGGATCTGCCGTAATGTTAAGATCTGTCTATCGTGGACTTCCCTGGTATAAAAACACACTGATATATAACCTGATAGATCCCAGGTAACGGACAAACGGTTTCAGACGCTCACACAATACGGCAGAGAGATCTTGTATGCGATGTTAAAGAAAATAATCCCTAATAATAATTGTAATTGGTGCAGTTAAGGGGGTCTGGTGCATTCGCCCAACCAGATCATATCCAGCTACTTTAAATAGTTCTGCGGACAGTTCGTCCGCTCCAGCAGCTTTGTCCGACTTCGGCTTGAATATTTCTATATTCATCTCGTCTAATTCGGGGGTCATAGTCCAAATCGAGCAGAACATTCTGCCTAACAGCGGAATTGGAGCCGTCATAGTCGTTAAGGAGTCTGCAGATATTATCCTTCCAGATTCTCAGCAAGGATTGCGACTCTACCACGAGTTCTTCATTTTGATCCCGTCAAGCTGCGGTCCCAACCTTGTATCTTCCGTATAACTTTTCAGCTTTCGGTAAAAATTCCTGCCATAACACTTTTCCATTTCCTCGACCGCACGCTTCTCATGCTTCTTCTTTTTCCTTCTGATAAGCCGATGGTCTTCCCTTCTTCTTTGTTCGTAAAGCTCACGAAAGGCCATCGTTGTTCGATGCAGCGTTGCCTTATAGGCGTCTTGTTTGGCTGCATGCGGACGTTTCCAGTCTTCTTCTATGGTTAGTGCAGGCAGCGTTGAACTCTGAGCAAGTTTCAGGGAGATTCGGTCGCCAATGTTCAAACCATATTGGACTGTCTTGCCTCCGCTGATCTCTCGATATCCGGGTTTCTAGCTTGGCTACAACAAGGTGATGATCCGAGTCGATGCTTGCATTGTATTTCCTATCTTGAATGGTGGGAAAATGTGTTTGGCATATTTCCCACCTGAACAGTAATTGTACGCATGTTATTCTTAATGTTTCAAATAAGAGACAGCTAAGAATTGAAACTCAAAGTGAACGGTTTTCATCTTCTATATTTGGCGCAGTCACAGGTGGCAGCTAAATAATTCCATCGTGAAACATATTCACTGCCTAAAGAATCTCGTGAACAGAAAAAAGAAAAATATATAAAGACATATAAAAAGCGAAAGTAAAATATTTAATAAAGCAAGCAGTGAATTGTGAGATTAAGAAAATAGAACAATCTGCACCAAAAGAAACAGATAACAACGAAAAAATTAAAGAGAACCAGAGATGTCTTTTCTTAAACAGTGTTCTTTCATAATTGTGATCGCCGTGTTCTTCAATTCTTGTGCTCAGGAAATTAAGATTACTAACTTACAATCCAATCCCGGAAACTTTCCTTTTAAAATAGGAAACGCATGAATTCCAGAGAAGTACCATACTTTTATTCATATTTATCGGTTACCAATACAGAGCGAAATTAAAACGTTATAAAAGTTTACATGATACCATAGACTTTTCAAAAATACCATTTGCTAAAGCAATTAGCATTGTTCAGCTCATAGAATTTCAAATAAACATGTCTAACGACAAATTGAAGACATTCACTTGAGAACCAAGCGAGGGATTTTAATGGGCTCGGAACCATATTCAAAAGCATAACAGGGAATTTAGATGTTGAAGATGGGCAATATTACGACCAAGCAATCAACACTCTTAATAGAAATCAGCAAGAGGTATTAACTCTGCTCAATAAACAGATATCGCTAGGTACTAAAATAATACAAGACTATAATAAAACGATTAATATAGTCAAGCAAAACGAAAATCACTTGGAAACTAAGGTTCAAAAAATTATAAACGCCAAGAAGGATAAAGATCATTTTTTCGATGTCGAAATTGTTCTCGATCATATGACTACCACTTTAAATATAATCATGCACGTCCTAGATAATCTGGAAAACGCGATTGTGTTTGCAAGACAAAGTACATGTATTGCACTACAGTGTTTTAAAATTTGAAGATTTGGAATATATTCTGAGAGAACTTTAGCGACATTATACTGACAACTAAATGTTTTTCGGAAACAATTTTTCTGCCACACATGACTATTACGAAATAATCGAAGTCGATTGTTATCAGGCTAACAATAAAGTTGTCTTTGTCCTACATTTTCCCATTATGTTTTTAATCACATATACCCTTTATCACCTTTATCCCTTATCAAATGAAAAAAAAACTTCCTTTTTACCTCCTAAAGCCTTTTTGGTCATATCTGCTAAACATTACCGGTATGAAGAAACTGCATGCAGAATGATTGGAGACACATATCTCTGTCAACTTTTTAAACTACCTGATGCAGAGGAAAATGCATCGCTCACCTACTCAATGTGAAGAACAGTTCTACTGTGAGCTGGTTAAATTGTTCATATCGCAGGAGTCCATCGGCTGTATAAAGGCCAAATACTTTATTGGGTTTTTCCTGAAAAAACAAAATTGTAATCAGTTTCTCGCCAAACGGATATACTTTCGTTGCACGGAACATTTATTATAGAATTGCCTATTAATTGTTCTTTCCATACTTCAAAGTACACATTCTCGAACAACCAGGACACGATAAGAGAACAAAAATTATTTTTGTAATTAATAATAAATATTCTTCATTATATTATATATTTTAATAAATAAAGTAATATTTAACGGAATTCATTGTTAAGATTATATTTTCTATATGCCACTAAATTCCATTCTGAGGGTGGAGGAGTTCTTGTACATATGTACACACAAATACGCAATATACTGCATGCACACTTGCGAATTGACACTCGGTCAGCTCCGTTTACCTGCAAAAATTATCATTGTGGAGCAGACAGCAAATCACCTCCAATTAAATGAAATAAGATACATTGTATTATCTATCTTGAACGGTGGGAAAATGTGTTTGACATATTTTTCAAATGAACAATAATTGTACGCATGTTATTCTTAATGTTTCAAATAAAGGGCAGTTCAGAATTGAAACTCAAAGTGAACGGTGTTCATCTTTTATAATTCGCGTGGTACCGACAGAGAGGTTCCTCCCCGAGGCGAAGTCCAACATCCAAAGTCCGTTTCCGAATGTGTTGTCGTGCAGGCTGTATTTACCGATGACTCCAGCAAAGATGTCCTCCTTTCCCAGCTGAGCGTTGAAATCTCCTAGAACGATCTTGATGTCGTAGCTGGTGCATCGATCGTATGTTCTTTCTAGGAAATCATAGAAGCCATCATTGGTGTAGTCATTCTTCTCCTCTGTCAGGTCCTGAGCGCATATTAGACTGATTTAGCCCAATTTAGCCTTGATGTGGATTGTCATGAGGCGTTCGCTGACGGGTCGAAGCTCAAAAGTTTTTGCATAAGTCTGCCTCGAACAACAAATCCGCATCCGAATAAGCGCTGCCTTCTCGCTCTGTAACAATCGCTGTAGTATATGTCGCAACCTTTCATAGTTTTCTTACTGGGCCCATTCCATCGCACTTCCTGGATAGCGGTAATGTCTGCTTTGTAGCAGTCAAGGGCCTCCGCAAGTTGTTCATCTGTCGCGGGCGAATATTTGCGTCAGTTTCATCAATGAGACCCATTTGTCTTCTCAAGGTAATGAATCTAGGAGAAAGTAAACTATTTATCAACAAATCGGCCAGTTGTTTATCTGTGGAAAGAGACTCGAGACAAATTATTTTCTTTTCAATTTGTTCTCGTGAAAAATGGTACTTAATATCTATGTGTTTTGTTCTTTTGTGAAATGAAGGATTACTTGCAATGCTTATACAATCCTGATTATCTTCAAAAATTGTTGGCTTTTATGTTCAAACTTTTATACTCCTCATTAAAGATTTTAGCCATAATGCTTCTCTTGCAGCCTCGAATAATAGCATATATTTTGGTTCAGAAGAAAATGCTGCCACTGAATTTTGTTTCTTGGTATTCCATCTTAGAATACAAGATTCAAACAACTTAAATATGTAACCAGTAGTACTTCTTCTAACACTTTCTTATCCTGCTCAATTTGAGTCCACATATCCAACAAAAATATTTTGATAATAAGAGTTCTTAAGAAAAATTAATTTTGAATTCACCGTTGCTTTTAAGTGTCTTAGAACTTGTCTTAAACGTAACCATAACCCTTTATTATTATTGTTGGTGTATCTACTGAAGATATATATAAGAGCAATCTGCTTAAATCGTTTGTTTTATTTCAAATTTGTTCTAATTAAATTCCATGCTATTCTTATATACTAGACACATTTTCTTAGTGAACCAAAAAAAAAACTATTATTTGTTTTTTTCTCTTTTTTTTGCATAATTTTTGATTTAAACCTTTAGTTGCTAGAAATAAAAAATTAACAATAAATGTGTTTGGATTACTGAAACCATATTAAACTACAGTTTAATATTTATTATTTATTTTAATATATTAAAAAATGGCTGAGATATTTCAAGCTTAATGTTAAGGTAATAAGTGTCTTTTGGTTCACTGTATGTATCTTACTGACCCCATGCGGGTGCTCTAAATTAATATAAACATAACATTTTTAACTACTTTTTAGCAACTTTGTTATTGTTTTCTATATTCTTTCAATCTAAATCTGAACTTAAATTATGCTAAGAAAACTGTAAAAAAAAAATATAGCTTAAATCGAGTCGTGTACATAACATTACATACATCAAGCAGCCGATTAAATTTCTGCAAGGCGCATCATATCGTTCTTCCGAATTCAATGCTTCGAAATTAATTTTACTTGGCAGTGGAATGTTTACTGGGTTACATTCATACATGTTAAATGCCTTTTATAATATTGGCTATATAAGCAGACTTACTAAGTTGTACCTGATCAGATTTCGTTTCTAAATGACGAATTTAAAATATCGTTTATTCTAAATTTAGTCTTTAAATATGATTTTATATTTGCCATTGTTACAATACTTTCAGTAGCTATTACTAAGTCGTTATAATAACAAATATATGTGGGATTCGGGAAATAAAACTCACTTTTAATACTTTGATTTACAGAATGTATTTCATTATAAAATATCGTTTCGCGTTTGGTGACAACTGACGTGTTCAATGGCTCAACTACTACTCTCTGTTCTCTTTTTACTATTCTTCCTTTTATCTTGCTAGGGTGTCCGTTTGTCAAGGGTATGTGTGTGTACGTCTGATCGTCAGTGTTCATCGTCTGTTTGTCCGTCTTCTGTGTATGCGTTCGTATGATTTTGTTTCACAGTTTGATCGCCTGATCCTAGCTGTTGTTTCGTCGCGTGATTTGTATGTCATTGTAGGGTAAGTTCAGTTCGTTTGGCTCCTGATCCCACATTCGGCTATCCTGACAGTTCATTCGCCCCGAATGAAGGGTTCCATTTCTTCATGTGTTCTGAAACTGTGTAGGTCTTATAGGATCCTTCCTGCCGTCCAATTTTTTCTACTTCGTACCTTCCATGCTTGAAAACTCTCAATATTTTGTAAGGCCCTAGATACTTTGGTCTGAGCTTCGTGCCTAAAAAAATTGGGTGCGCTTAATGGCGACTAATTCCCCCAGTTCGTAGATTCGAACAGGCAGTCTACTCTTATCGTATGTCTTCTGATTTTCCCTCTGAATCTCAGCAATGTTGTCTCGCACTTTTTCCCGTAGCTTGTCTCGCTCTACCTGAAGTTCTTCAACAACCTCTTCGTTCAAAAGTTCTCTTAACTCCGGATATTCCGCTGTACGTAGTTCCAAGCCAGTAAATATTTTAAATGGACTAACCTTTGTGCTCCGTGGTGGGGTACAGTTTAAAATCTGCTGGATCCGATCTACGTGCTTGTACCAATTTTTTTCATTTCCTCTACAGGCTTTTGATAACATTGCGATGACTATTCGATGAACTCTCTCCACTTGCCCGTTGCCTCTTGGAACTCCTGTAGCGATGACAAGGTGTCTGATTCCTTCCTCTTGACAGTATTCACTGAATGCCTTCGAAGTAAAAGCTGAGCCTCGATCAGTGATTATCCTTCTTGGATTTCCAAAAACGACAAATTGTTTACGGAGTCTGTCGATCACTTCGTTGACTCCGGTATTCTTCGTTGGATACAACCACACAAATTTCGAAAATGCATCCACCACTACCAGTAGATGATTGTACTGTTTTTGAGGTTGCTCCATAAGTCCAAGATGATCGATGTGGTATGTTTGTAGAAAGAAGGCTTGTATTCTTTGTCAATCGGAACGAGCCATCCTTCTTTCTTCCCGGCTTTGGATTCTGAGACGAGGCATTTAACACATCCCCGAACAATATTTTCAACTTCCGGCACTAGATTCGGTATTAAGAATGTTCTTTCAACTAGCTCCTTAGTTTTTCTTGTTGCGAAATGACCTTATTGATAAGCGATGCTAATAATTTCTTGTTCATTTGCGTCGGTACCACTATTAGCTCTTTTACCGGATTCTTGTATAATAAACCAGCCTTCATGAAAAAGTCTTCATAAGATCCCTTATCAAACACAGTCCGTACGGTTTTGATCCATGGGTCTTGCAGCTGTGCCTCCCTCAATCGATAGTTTAATGACTGTTCGAGGAAAAGGCATGACACTCGACTTAAAGCGTCTGCATGCTTCAGTTTCGTAGCGGGACGGTGCTCGATCTCGTAATCAAATTCTTGAAGAAACATTGCCCATCGAGAAATTCTGACTGGTACGTCTGCCTTGCGCATTGTCATCGCAAAAGCGTTACAGTCCGTCACAATCTTAAATTTTATGCCCAAAAGGTATACTCTCTACTTTTTCAGTGCTTCGATGACCGCTAAAACCTCCAATTCGTAGGAATGGTATTTTTGTTCTACCGGAGTTGTTTTCCTGCTCATATACTGCGTTGGGTGGAAAAGTTGGTCATCTGCATCCTTTTGCAATAACACCGCTCCATAACCAAACTTACTGGCGTCTGCATGAACCTCGGTTTCTGCACGGGCGCTTTGGTTAACGCAGCTTTTAGTTGTTCAAACGCCAAGCACTGGTCAGTTCCCCAGGTGAATTGGGTATCCTTTCGTAGTAAGTCGGACAACGGCTTTGCGACTATGGCGAATTCCTTAAAAAGACGCGTTGAAGCGCTTTTTTGTCTCCTGGCACCGAGAATTCCTTTACAGCTCTGATCTTCTCTGTTGATGGCTGAATTGTGTTGTTCTCTATGACGTACCCTAAGAAATCTATCCTCCTCTGTAAAATTTGACACTTAGACCATTTGATGTGTAATCCATGTGCTGCAGAGACTTCTAGGATCAACTTTAACTTCTTTATACCTTCTTGTTCACTCCTTGAAGGCACTATGAGGTCATCCACATACGCCACAATGATTCCAGCTTGGATCCACTCACGAAAAATGGCGGAAATAAATCAACTGAACACTGCAGGGGAATTGCTTATTCCAAACGGAACATACAAAAATTCGCTCTGACCATCGGGCGTAACGAATGATGTGTACTTCCGAGAACTTTTTTCTACGGGGACGTGAAAAAATCCATTTTCTAAGTCCAGCGTCGTGTAAACAGATGCTCCCTGAAGTCGCTCTACAACGTCGTCGATCAACACCATCGGGAAGTTGTGTCTCACGATCTTCTTGTTCAACCATCTGTAGTCGCATCATATCCTCCTACCACTACTTTTCTTCGGAACTAGTACTATAGGTGCAGCATACTCAGAGGTACTAGGCTGAATTAGTCCCTCTTCCAGCCATTCGCTTATCTGCTTCCGAACCGTTATTTGGTCGATATTAGAAAGGCGTCTTGACCTCTGGTACACTGGAATTTCATCGGACAGTATAATCTTCATTTCAACTGGAGAAACCTGCGTCTCTTTAGGCTTATAGTTTTTTATCATCTCTAGCACGGTCATCTTAATATAAACATCCAAGTGATCCACATTCACTTCTGCTTTGGAACTCTCCATTCTCGACTGCCAAACATATCATCTCAAATTCTTTTATCATATCGGCCTTAACATCATCTTCGCTCGACCTATTCTCTAGGACAATTTTGGAGTTGTTGCTCATATTGTCGCCCTGACTCTTAACAGGAACTCTATCACAAACGTCGCTTTCATTTATCTCTTTTCTCTCGTTACTATCGCTCTTGACTGACTTCTCTCCTACAGCATTATTACCTCTTTTCGACTCTTCCTTCCATAACTCCACACGACTTATTTTAGACTTGAATTCCACTCCTGCTTCTGTGATAATGAGGTCCACTCCCTCCAATACGTCGCTTCCGATGACTGCCGCATACTTCATGTCCTTCTCACTTACTACATGAAATCTTACTTTCATTCCTATTCCATCAGCCATTACTATTTCCTCGAAACTACCTAACGTTACCACACTGCTTTGACCTATGCCATATAAATGTGTTTTCCCTTTGTGCAATGCAATCAAGCTTAATTCACTGCCAGTGTCTATCAATGCCGATAGATTCTGCTCCTTGACGATTATGTCCTTGAAGATGCGGTTAATGCCGCTCGCCAGAAAGATTCTTGATTTTTGGGGTACCTCCTCTTTTACAGTCTGAATATCCAGTCTCCTGTCTTCCTTCGGTCGATATTGTAACGTGTTCGCTTGCGCCCTGCACTGAAATGATCGAAGACCTAAACGACTACATTTGAAACATTTAATATTCCCTGGACAGTTCCTAGCAATGTGATCCGTTCTTCTGCAATTAAAGCACTTTCTTTCTGATTTTTCCAGTTTTGGCGTTGCTTGTACGGATGTTGAAGGACGTTGGTACCCTCTTGAGTTTGATAACTGCTGTCTGGGTTCTAGGAGTTTCTTGTACATCTTCATTCGTACTTTCAAATCGTTGACATTCAGTGCTGGATACAGAACTGCCTTGTTTTGTCTTGAATCCGGAATTCCATTTACGAAGTACTGGATCAGACTTTCGTCGTCAAGTGTTATTTGTCTTCCGATCTCCATCAGCTGATATAAATATTCTTGCAAGCTCTCTGTAGGTTTCTCCATCGGTTCTGTAGCAGGTAGTGTACATCGGCTGTCGATAACTTGCTTCCAAATTCATCGCTTAAAGCTTTCTTCAACGAGGCCCAGTTCTTCATGCCTATCTGGGTTGGAACGAACAATTTTGCCGATCCCTTCAGGAGTTGTTTCGCGTAGATGAATTTTTGTAAATCGATCCAATTTACGGACATGGCGTTCTCCTCGAACTCCTGGATCCACAGATTAATGTCCGGATATCCAGTTCCATCGAATACAATCATGGAGTGTTCTATGTCGCGTATTGTGAAAAGACTTCTGGTTCACACTCCGCCGGAAACTATAGTACCGACCTCCTCTTTATCTTCGTCATGAAGCGCAACACTTTGCCTATCCACAGATTCTTCTTCATCAGTGATCCAGTAGCATGTCCTGAAGTACGTTCTTAAGTCCTGTCGTTGGTAAGTTAAGTTACCCTAGTCTTTCTCTCAATCCCTCGACCGTCAGTGTTTGATTTACATCCATCTTAATCTTATTTTAATGATGTAATATAATATTTTAAGAAATGAAATTGATCTTGAAAATACAAACTTTCGAAAGCAAAAGAAGAGATTTATTTTGTTATGTTAAACACTTTTTTTATAGAAAAAAAAGAAATACAATATAATATTGTGTATGTAAGAGAATACGTTTTAAGTTTTTAAATATAACAAATAGAAATATAAATTATAATTTTTTAAATGTAATTTTAATTGCAACAGATTATGCTACTTCTACTTGCGGAACACACTGTACAACTGCTTCACAACACTCCGTCCTTCTTGGTGTTTTCCTTCTACTTCAGCTGGAGATTACACTCGCTCCCTTTTGGGTACACACACTGCGTTGGGGTACACAACCACGAAACGGTTTTCCGTATTCCCTTTCAATGTCTCTTTTTTATTTTCTTTTGTGTCTCCCTTTGTTTTTTTGTTGCTTTGTACTGCGCTGCCGTGATTGGTTTTCTTCTCTCTCGCCTGATCGTAGCTGTTGTTTCGTCGCGTGATTTGTATGTCATTGTAGGGTAAGGTCAGTTCGTTTGGCTCCTGATCCCACATATATATATCCAGAAATATCCCTTTCATCGAGAATGTATACACAACCATCTACAGATGAGTTTTCAAAACCGATTTCTTTCAAAACATGCTCAAAAGCCTTAAACCAGCAGCTTGCAGCTTGCTTAAGCCCGAAAATTGCATTGTAGCTTAGCTTATGAACGGAACTGTTAAACCAAACTGATCTGCAATAAGCAAAATAAATCTAAAACTTGAAATTCTAGCTACTGATGTAAGCGTTTCATCATAATCAATTAAATTCTTTTGTATGAAACCTCGTGCTACTAGTCTTACTTTGTCTTGAGAAGCTACCCCATGTTCATTGTTTTTTATTGTAAATACCCATTTACAATCAATAATATTCTTATTTTTTGGTTTTTCAACTAAATAGCAAGTTTTGTTGAAGAAGTGAGGACCTTATTCTTCCTGAATAGCCTTTTCCGAATATTCTTCATCACTTCTATCATTCATTTCATCAAATGAGGTTGGAATGTCATTGGACTGGGAAGAGCATTCCATATTCGTGTGGTGCGGCTGAAGAACGAGTCTCTAACCCTAAATGTACGTCTGAAGGTGTTTCTAGTGAGGCGGGTATTGCGGGTGAATTCTTGAAGAGGGGGGATGCAGCTGGCTAACTCATTACAACATTTTTTGCTGAAATAGTGATAGAATACTGATAGAGACACAACATTTCAAGCGAGTCGATTGACTTTACAGCATTATTATCACCAATAATTTTATCGCTCTCTGTTGGATTCCATCTAGAAGGTGCAGATTTTTTAGGAGCACCGGACCAGATAGGAGCGTTATACTCAAACTTTGGGGGGATGTACGGCTTATACATTGTTACCAGGTCAGAAGGGGTGAAATATTTCGTTTCAACTTAGTGTTGTATTGATACACGTTCCGAGGATGGAAAGGCGTTCAGTTTCAACAATGCAGGAGCCATTCATAGATAATGGCAGTTTGTTTTGAGAGCGGTTGAGTGACAGTAGACAGCACTGAGTCTTGGAAGCATTCAATTACACTCTATTCTTTTTACCCCAATCAATTATGCTGCCAAGATCGGAATTTAATGAGCTTAACATAACATGTCATCAGCGAAGGAGTGAATTGAATTAGAAGTGACAGACAGGAGATCATTTATAAAAATGAGGAAGAGCGTCGGAGACAAAACGGAGCCCTGAGGAAAACCAGCATTAATGTGGTAAATATTAGACTTGAACCCATCCAATACAACTTGTATTGAACGGTTCGAAAGGTAATTTTTAATCCTTTGAAAAAGAAATTCATCGACGTCAAAAAGCACGCATTTTTGACAAGAGAGCCTGATGCCAGAATTTGTCAAATGCTTTTGAAATATCAAGAATTCTCTTACATTGTACAAAGATCGGTTCCATTTTTCGGCATCAAATCACCAGTCATGTTGCTGCGGACGCCGTATTGCCGGTCAGTAAAGAGCTTCCGGGTTTCACAAGCTGACGACTTATCAGTGTTTCCATGAGCTTGGAAAGTAGGGACGTTAGTGCTATGGGTTGGTGGAGGTGGGTGATGATAGTTCGTCATTTTTAGGAACGGGCTGGACAAATGCTATTTTCCACTTACACGGAAAGAGACCTAAAGATAAGGACAAATGAAAAAGCTTACGCAGTGGTTTTGCCAGCGTAGAAGAACACCTCTTCAGAAGAACGGGTTGAATACCATCCGGGCAAGCGGATTTGTGTATGCTTAGATCTTTAAGTACTTTTGCAACTGTTCGAGTGTGAAAATGGACTTGTACCATGAAAAAGTTTACACGCTCTAGTACAGGCGCGAACAAAGCGCAATCTGGTAGCATTGAGCTGGCTGCAAAATGTGCAGCTAACAGATTAGCTCTGTCCAAAGAGCTGACAGCTGGAATGTCATTGCAAGTGAACGTTGGAATTGAAAACGAAGCGGAATTCTTTGCGTTCAACTTTTGACTATATGAGAATGTAACGCGTTTTATTAAGGTATTGCAATCATTTCGAGATCTATTGAATTTCTTTCGGTTTTCCTCAGAAGGATAAGCTTTGAAAGTCGGGAAGCTTATTTCTCTCAACCTCATAGCCTCTTTGCAGCTCGAGTCGTATCACGCGTTTGTCTTCGGTTTGATACTCTTCACTCTGTGAGGAATGAAGGATTTTATACCTGACAAAATAATTTTTGTAATCATATCAGTTGCGGCATCCACGTCACTATCGAAGAAGCATAATGACCAGTTAAAATCCCTAAAAACGTTGTCTAGGCCGCTTCAGTTGGCTTTCTCGTAGAGCCAGACTGTTCTTTTAGGGATTTGCTCTCTAACTGATTGGGACGACTACGGAAAATTGGCTGATGCGACACAGTGGTCTGACGAGCCTAGAGGCGACAGTATGTCAACTGAGTATTTCTCAGGATGAGATGTGAGAAATAGGTCCAAGGTATTGGCGGTATGATCTGCAATGTCAGGTATCCGTGTTGGCTCATTCACAAGCTGGGTCAAATTGTTAACCTCAGCAAAGATTTCAACATGCCCACCTTTGGGTGTTGTCTGGCTTGAATGTCGAAGCCAAGAAGAATTGTATACATTGAAATCGTCCGATTTCAGTGAGAGAATAAAGGGATACATTTCTTGTGATGGAGTCGGATAGCGCATCAAACTCATTGAAAGTTGAGTTGCTATCCAGGTTTGGACTTCTATAAATAAGGCAATAGTGGATTAACTGCTTACGGGCATGGAGTTTTGACCACATGAACTTAAATTCCGGATTCCAACTGTATGTATATATATATGACGTATGTATACTGTTGAACGAAACACTTTTAAATATTTTAAACATGGATTTCTACTATGCCTCATTTCATATGAAGTCTTTTCATTTTCTTTCAATGCATTACCAAGAGTTCTATTCTTCTGCCAACACAGTTTCACCCCAACTTTTGTGTAATTTAGCTCCATGAACCATCGAACATGTTTTTTCTGTTATGGTTCTAATCATTCGCTCAAAAACGCTTACTTAAACTTAATTGTGGAGTATACGAAACTATTAAATGGTAACTAACTCCTTTTTCTACACAATATGCTGTCATTTCGTTTGTTTAAGTTTTCTCGCCCATTATCTACATATAGTTTAACAACCTTCAAGTTAAACTGGGCTCCGATTTTAGCAAGAAAATCTTTGGATACTCAAAATACGTCAGTATTTTATGTTATCAGATAGGTAATACAATAATGGGTAAATTCATTAATATAAATAACAATTCCATCGATAATCGAATGAGTAATTGGACAACAAACAATAAACAATAGACTTTTTTAATTTTTCCCTATTATACAAGCTTCAGATATATCTTCATTTGTTTGTACATTCTTTATCAGGTCGCTATCTACGAACTTACCGTATAACCTCGTTTCATTTCTAAGAACTTTCCTTTGCTACGAGGGTTGCCTTTTATATTTCGGGATCAGAGAACAAAAGCAAATATTAATCATCGAAAATAGCTTTTTCAAAATATTCCCCATTAAGATCTACACTTTTTTGCATGCGTTTGAACCAATTGTCGAAGCACTTTTCCACTCTGATTTAGGTATCTCCAAAACATGCATTCTGAACGCATCAACCGCTTCTTCAGGTGTCGAAAAACGTTGACCTCTCATTTTATTTTTTACGTACGGGAATAAAAAGAAGTCATTCGGTGCCAAGTCAGGACTATACGGCGGATGACTCATCAAATCGATGTTTTGAATGCTCAAAAATGCAGTTGTTTGTGCCAATGTGTGAGAGCTCGAATTGTCGCGGTGAAGAGTGATCCGTCTTCGGCGGTTGGTTTTCCTGATATCTTGGATGACAACTGGCAAACAAATGAGCATGTATAACTCAGAATTGACTATTCTACGTTGTGCTAGTGGTACGGTTCCGACATGCCCAGTTTTTCCGAAAAAAACAGGCGACCATTTGCTTGGAAGTGCTTCGTGCGCGAGAAACTTTTGTTGGATTTGGCTCAATTTGAAACACCCATATAGTCGACTGCTGTTTACTTTCGGGCTCATACGCGTAAATCCACGATTCATCACCTGTGACGATGTCATAGACCTGTTTCGAAGCACCGCGATCGTATTTTTGGAGCACTTCTTTCGACCAATCGATACGAGCCTTTTTTTGAGCGTTTGACAAATTGTGTGGGATCCAGCGCGAACAAATTTTTGTGATGGTCCCACTAATGCCTTAGGTTGTCTCAATCTCAGGATAGGTCACATGACGATCTTGCAATAAGAGTTGGCGTACAGCATCATTGGTTTCCGGAGCAACAACTGATTTTGGACTACCTTCACGAAATTCGTCTTGGAGTGAACTACGACCTCGGTTGAATTCACCATACCATCGATAAACACTGGTCGATGCACTGTTGTTGAGTCGATCTACGTCAAAAGTTGTAAAAAATAATAGCACGAAAATTTTTACGATTAAATTCCATTTTTTAGGCGAGGTGAATCTTTAAGTTACTGTAAACAACACAAATAGCGCTCGTATGTCAAAACGTTCTGAGTACCTCAAAAATGTCAAACTTTACGATAGAGCTGGCAATTGCCAGATTGCAACTCTATGTCTGCCCAATCCCGAAACTGAAAATGCAACCCTCGTAATATGACCTAACCTCTCATGCCACAATTGATATTCCTTTAATAATTAATAATAACAATTGTCCACGGGAGGACCAAGGCCTAGCTTGCTCTGCAACTACTCGTTTTGTGCATGCTACTATTCCCTCACGAGTAGAAATGACCTACAGCTGTCTGCCCACTCCGGACATCAAAGTTTGAGAAGCTTTCTTATACAGTTATTACTCTTCGAGTGTTGACAGCAGCTCAAAAGAAGTGGTGCCGTGAGAAACTGGAGGTGTTCAGCTGGGAATCGAAAAAAAAACCTGCTGTGTGTGAGCGTTGCACTTTACCCACTACCCCACTAGCTAAGCTTTTTCGTTAATACCATATATAGCGTGAAGCTAACCCAAAGATGATTTTGCTGTGCTTTCATTGTTTGCAGAACTAAGAATCACTTAAAAAAAACAATAATTCTACTTTTTGCCATCCTTATTGCCTTTTATTACTATTCGGTGACCTTTGTAAGGACATCATTATCGTTTGGAATGCCACTTTCAGTTTTAAGAGCACTTATTCTAAATTTCCAAATAGAATATTTCTGATCATCGAAAGTTTTGATGTGTCTTTTCACTTTCTCCATCTTACAATCACTTTCAAACTCCAAATAAATATAACTTTATTTGTTTGTTTTTACAATCACACCCACATGCACAAATATATTTAAAATATGACTAATTCATTAGGGACTGGGCCCATAACTTCTTGGAATTCTGTTAATATTTTTATAATAAAGCACAACTCTTTATCATTACTGGTACTTATTATTCTTTTATTTTAAACTCAAATTCGGTACAGCAGAACAGGTCCAGGAAATATACAAAATACAAGAAACAAGTCGTTCGTTTACTTGGAATAACAAAATTCTGTTGCCCGGCTCAAGTCAAGGAAATCAATGAACCAATTCCAAGTAACAATGTTGCTTCTTGTCGATTATGATGAAATTCCTGTGTATCCAACACTGATATTGTATGTTAAATTTAATCGAATTATGCATGTTCGTATCAAAATAAAGCACTATAATTAGGGATAACTGTATAAGAATCCAAAATATCGATAAGCATAGTAAAACAAATAATCTTACTTGAAACCTTCTCATTGTGAGTTCTTCAATTACAATGTGCAGAGCTCATTAAAATGCATAATGAAAACAGCTAAAAGCTTTATTTATAATAATGCTTGAAAGGGCATTATTGTACAGTAAAAGATCCCTTCGTTGTAAAGAGAATCAACATATTGATAAGCATATTATAAGCTTGAAAGTTTTGATAAAATTTAATATCTTTGCTTAATGTGGGATACTTACAAATATGATTATAGGAAGAGAGAAATTTTTAATTTTCTATTTGCTAAACCTAAGCCTTAAAAGCGTTGAGGTCATTAGTGTGGAAATTGCTTCATTATCTTCAACTATGCGATTCCCTGTGCAGTGTTGCAACACTATTCTTTTAAAACGAATGCATGAAAATAGTTTGCATGGAAAAATGAAAACGACTGAGTCAAATTCATTTGATCTGCACGTAAGCACTTGCGTATTCATACTATTCATACACTGCGTTATAACACACTTGCAGGTGGTTCCGAGGTTACATGTGTACGAACGAAGAGGGAAAAATATTTGTTTGTACATTATGAAGAAAAATTTCATTAAAATTAATTTGAAACTTTTTTTTACTTAACACCAATCAACGTGTTCGACAGTTTGACACAAAAATTGCGCCATAGAAAAAATCCTCTTCATATAATTGGAATTTTAAAATGGTGTTTTGCTGAAAAAGAATTATTTTTTATTTATTTCTATTTAGCGTAGATAAACGGTCGACATTTTCATTTGAAATATCGTTAAGAGTTCACTCTAAAAAAAAGGATGGTACGTTAACTTAGACTGTAAATATTCGTACATTAAACTGGCTTCTAAACTGAGCAAAAGAATATGACTGGCATGAAGTATCAGAGAAAGTCAAAATTGTTACATTGTTTTGGAAAAGTAGTTTAGGTAGAAATCTGTTGAGGGTTAGTTGCTCTACACTTTTTAGGGTTCATCATATTTGTGTAGTAGCTACAAATATGATGAACACTGAACTCTTAATTTTTTAATTTATCTATTTTTTCGTTTCGCAATACGAGAGGTAGCGTATACGGCTCATCTTGGATTTTAGTTAATAATTCTACTCTGCTGATTTCTACTTGAGGCCACAGCAAATATTCGTAAGAAAATATGAACGACGCAGACATTCGACGCGTACAGTCCCGTTTTGTTTAATATTGGTCAGGTCTATTATATTTCTAGCGCTGAGGGGATTATTTGGCACTCTTAACTGACCGGTATTAAGTTTCTACCCTTCTTCCTCTGTACAGTTGAAGAAAGGGAGAGGAAGTACCGATGCGTATTAGTTTTATGTGCCTGTGGATTTTATGGAATGCTCATGTCTAATTCATTAAATTATTTTTTGTTGAAGTTGCGAGAAAAGAGTAATATAGACGAAACATTACCTCGATGTTTTTTAGTTTTTTATTTATTTTGAAAGATATTTTTTATTTCTCTTTTTCTTCTTATTTTTTACATCTAGCTGTAAAAATAGTTAAACTAGTTATATAAACTTCTTCTTTTTCTTCTTCTTGTGGCGCTACAGTCCGGGGTGGACCTGGGCCTCAATCAACATGCCTCTCCAGCCAGCACGATCTTTCGCCAGCTGTCTCTAGTTGCGCACTCCAAGTTGGTTGAGGTCCTTCTCCACTTTAGTCTAGGTCGTCCTCTGTTGCGTTGTCCCAATGGCTCGGATTCAAAGACTTTTCGGGCCGGAGCAGTGGTGTCCATACGCTCTACATGGTCTAGCCATCTTAAGCGTTGTATCCGTAGACGCTTGACCAGGCGCATGTCGCTGTACAGCCTATAGAGTTCGTCATTAAATCTTCTCCTCCAGATGCCATCAACGCAAACAGGACCAAAAATCGCACGCAAAACTTTTCTCTCGAAAAGACTAAGGGCTTCCTCATCCGCCTTTGCTAACGTCCAAGAATCTGCGCCATATAGTAGAACGGGGATGATCAAGCTGTTATATAAAGCTAGTTTAGTCCTTCGAGAGAGGGCTTTATTACTCAATTGCCTCTTGAGCCCAAAGAAACAGCGGTTGGCAAGAGTGATTCTGCGTTTGATTTCGGTACTGATGTTGTTGTCCCTGTTTACCGCGGAGCCGAGGTAGACGTAGTCCTCAACTACCTCGAAGTTTCTGCTGCCTAGTGTGACGCTCCGTCCGAGACGTCGATGTTGTGTGTCCTTCCTTGATGACAGCATGTACTTCGTTTTGCCCACATTTACCACTAGACCCATTTTAGCCGCTTCCGCTTCAATGCCAGCAAACGCCTCATTGATGGCTCGCTGTGTTCGTCCAATCACGTCAATGTCATCAGCGTAAGCTAGCAATTGAACTGACTTCTGGAAGATCGTGCCTCTGGTGTTGACTTGTAAGTTACGCACAATCTTCTCGAGGATGATGTTAAAGAAGTCACATGACAGTGCGTCGCCTTGTCTAAAACCTTTTTTGACATTGAAGGTCTCGGTGAGTTTGCTACCGACCTTGACGGAGCAGCGAGAGTTCTCCATCGTCATCCTACACAATCTGACGAGTTTAGTAGGAATGCCAAAACTAGACATGGCACTGTATAGCTCGTCTCTATGCACACTGTCATATGGAGCCTTGAAATCGACAAATAAGTGATGAGTGTCAAATTGCATTTCTTGGGTCTTTTCCAGGATCTGCCGTAATGTGAAGATCTGGTCTGTTGTGGACTTCCCTGGCCTGAAACCACACTGATAGGGACCTATAAGGTCATGGACATATGGTTTCAGACGCTCACACAATACGGCAGAGAGGATCTTGTATGCGATGTTCAGGAGACTAATTCTTCTGTAGTTGGCGCATTCAACGGGGTCTCCTTTCTTGTGGACCGGGCAAAAGACGCTGAGATTCCACTCATCGCGCATGCTTTCCTCCGACCATATCTTACAGATGAGCTGGTTCATGCGCCCAACCAGGTCATAATAGTTAAATATATAGGTTAAATAGTTCTGCGGACAGTCCGTCCGCTCCAGCAGCTTTGGTCGACTTTAGCTTGGATATTGCAATCTTCACCTCGTCTAATTCGGGGGGACGGAATGCTTGTCTATCATCGTCCAAATTGAGTGGAACATTCTGCCTAACAGCGAGATTTGGGTCGTCATCGCCGTTTAGGAGTCTGCAGAATTGATCCTTCCAGATTCTCAGCACAGACTGCGACTCTATTACCAGTTGTCCATTTTGGTCCCGGCAGTCCTTGATCCGAACCTCCGGATAGCTGTTTTACCTTTCGGTAAAACTTTCGGACTTCATTCCTGCCAAAACACCTTTCCATTTCCTCGACCGCGTGCTTCTCATGTTCCTTCTTCTTCCTTCTGAGAAGCCGGTGCTCTACCCTTCTTCTCTGGTTGTAGAGTTCACGAACAGCCCGCGTTGTTCGATGCAGCGTCGCCTTATAGGCGTCTTGTTTAGCTGCGTGCGCTTGCCTGCACTCGTCGTCAAACCATGGGTTCCTTCTGGGTGGTGACGTGAAACCCAGCACATCAGTGGCAGCATCTTTGATGGCTTCATGAAAACTTTTCCATTCTTCTTCTATGCTTAGTGCAGGAAGTGTCGAACTCTGAGCGAGTTTCCGGGATACTCGGTCGGCAAAGTTCCCAGCAATCAGCTGCGATTGTAGCTTTTCGATGGCAAACCGTTTTGGCCTTTCTCGACTCCGTTGCTCTCTCGATATCCGGGTTCTTACTTTGGCGACAACAAGGTGATGATCCGAGTCAATGTTTGCACCTCGGAAGGTTCGGACATCGAGAATACTGGAGGAGTGTCTGACGTCGATCGCAACGTGATCAATCTGGTTGACGGTTGATTGATCAGGAGATCGCCAGGTTTCTTTGTGAATGTCCAGATGTGGGAACCGCGTGCTAGCCAAAGAGAGGTTTCGCCCCGAGGGGAAGTCCAACAGCCTGAGTCCGTTTCCGGATGTGTTGCCGTGCAGGCTGTGTTTACCGATGACTCCAGCAAAGATGTCCTCCTTTCCCAACTGAGCGTTGAAATCTCCTAGAACGATCTTGGTGTCATAGCTGGGGCATCGATCGTATGTTCTTTCTAGGAGATCATAGAAGTCATCGTTGATGTTGTCATCCTTCTCCTCTGTCGGGGCGTGAGCGCATATTAGGCTGATGTTCCCGAATTTAGCCTTGATGCGGATTGTCATGAGGCGTTCGCTGACTGGGTCGTAGCTCAAGACTTTTTGCCTAAGTCTGCCTCGAACAACAAATCCGCATCCGAATAAGCGCTGCCTTCTCTCTCTATAGTAATTGCTGTAGTAGATATCGCAGTTCTTCATCGCTTTTATGCCAGGCCCATCCCATCGCACTTCCTGGATGGCGGTTATGTCAGCTTTGTAGCTGTCAAGGGGCTCCGCAAGTTGTTCGGCTGCACGTGGCCTGTTAAGGGACCTCACATTCCACGTGCAAAACCGAAAATCGTTGTCCTTTAAACGTTTGCTGGGGTCGTCAACAGTTAATCCGTCCTTATCCGAGGCATATCGGTTTTTCTGAACTATTTTATTTTTACGTGGTAAGGAAGTTACCCTCACGCACAACCCACAGACTGGTAGGCCAGGCCCATTATTTAAATCCTCGGGCAGAGGGGGTCGCTGCATACATTAGTTCACCATACAACGGGTTTTGTGATGGCTATCCAGGGGGCGCCACTTGGAGGCTGTATGTCAACTTGACCTGTGCACTAACGAGGATTGCCTTGGCAGCTCGCCATGTTGAGCGCAATCAACGACGTTACTATATATTATAATTATGTAATATAGAATTACAAAAACCGTCTAATTTTAATTTTTTTATTCATTTTCCTTCTTTACGAAATAATCTATTTTAACTTATTCCAAATGTAAGTTGGCCGTATGTTACCAACAATCAGCTTTTTAAGCTGACAGAAGCTGGTTCACTTGATATGGCTCTAGCCAACAATAATAATGCCTATCCCTTTCCCGCTCTATTATTTCATGAATAGGGATGGATGTGTTGTACCGAATGTCACTTAGATTTACGGATCCTACATTGCTCTTGAAGAGCACTCGCTTGTCCACTGTTTGTTTTACTACCCGGCAAAGAAGTGGACATCCACGGCATTCTGAAACAGGATAATTCGGTGTAGATACAAGAACGCTTTCGGTGGAATGAATCCCCTTCGGTGAGCACTCTCATGATATGCGTCGTATGGGAACCTCGCAGGACAGCCATACACTATGATTGGCCGTGCAGTGCCGTGTAGAAGATAACCTTCACTCTGAGATCAAGTTGGCTGCCGGAAAACAACCAACTTGCCATAGCCGAGAATTTTCTGTCTTTTGAAACTAATCCAACATAATGTATATATCTCACCACACTCCTCACTGCTATTGGTGTCCCATGTGGGTCCAAGATGCCCAACTTACGCCACTTTTTTTCAGATCACTTGTACGCCTTGTACAACGGGATGGTTTCAGACTTCTAGTAGTTGATTTTGAACTCTTCTGGTAGTTAATTTTCAAGTCGTAGACAGTAAAATGATGTAAAAGATATTAGTAGAAACCTTGCTGCCACTCTTAGCAACAAACTTTCTATTTGTGACCATATTGTAGATCGTGTAAAGTAATTCTTTTTTAATACTCAACCTTGTCAACCTAAGAAAGAGGCCTTCTAACCAAACGGTATCGAATACCTTTATCAAGTCAATAAGGCAGGTACCGGTGTACTGGGTTTTATTCTTGTTCCATTGTATGTCCGAAAGCAATTTCGACGCGGAACGTACAGTTGTACAGTGCCCCGTCTAAAACAACTGACTTGGTTGTTCGGTATTTTTTCATTACCTCCCTACCTCTATAAGGGAAGACTTATAGACTGAAGATTTTTCAGAAGCGAGGAATCGTTTCCTTTTCTGGGATGGGCTGCACTACCGTAGTCTTCCAATGCTTTGGGTAATATGCATTATGTCTACCACTTCTTCGGGGAGATAATGCAACAGAATATTTGGAATTCCATCTGTTCCGGTTGACGTTTTTTTCTTAAGACTGTGGAATATATATTCGAGATGTACTTTCGAAATGAGTATGGTATAAGAGTCATCTTGGGCTACGGATTAAACTGTTTTTTTTTTTTTTTTTTTTTTCATTAAATCTGGTGAAACCTTGATGAACGCTGTAGCTGTATTTCGTCTCGAAGGTAAAAATAAGCAAGGCTTTATTCTCCAAGACGTAATTCAGCATACGAAATTCGTTGACCGTACAATTTCTGAAAAAGTGCTCCTATTGTTTCTACTTTCTCTTGGGCATCCTTAGCAATGAAGAACTCATTGTCTTGTACGGCCCCATCCGTATTGATGCCAATCGAAGTCAGTCTGTTTGAGTTGTCGATTATTTTGTCAAGTCGAACACTCTCTAAATCGTTATGATCTCTCCTTCGGAAGATTCGGCAGTTAAAGGGAACATACCCGCAAGGTTCGAACGAAAGGCTCGAATCTTTTTTCCTCTATACGAACTTATGGTGATTCTGTAACTTATCCGAATCAAACTATGGAGTATTATTTAAAGTATATTGATTCTCAACAGCAATCTGCATTTTTGAGTGTGGAGTACGTCCATTGTATCGTTCCGATAGACGTACCATAATTTTAGTCGTATTTTAATGAGCATCAGATCGAGATAAGACCCTTGGAAAAGACAGTTTTTTGATTGCAAGGAAATTTAGCTTGAATTCAGTAGAGTGCAGCGTCAATCACTCAAGGAGTGAATTTAGGAATTTGATAGAGAATCACCTGATTCTCCATGCTTTGCGTTCAAATCGCCCACATTAACAAGGAAGTAATACTCTGAGCACAAACGAAGTTTTCGTAAGAGAGATTGGATTGTTGTTGATTTTGTGATTTTGTTTTAAATTACGGCTGCTACTTTACCGGTTTCCTCTTCTTCGTATACATATATTCTTCTCTGCTCTTTGCATTATCACTGGAAAACAGGTTTATCTGTATTTTCTCCAAAATGCTCTTTGTTGAAATTATTTCTTCCAACAATTTTGTTTTGGTTTTACCTGTTTTAGATTTTTTCTTTATTTTTTTTCAATTGTTTGTTTCGTGTTTCCAGGACAGAATTCTGTAATTTACTTTTCGCGTCGATGTTTGGTTTTTGGTTTTGAATGCATTTTTTCACTACTTCATAATGATTTTCTTAAATACTAAAAAAAATGATTATACTAGTTTACTTATCTAATATTTGATCTTGATTCTGACATACTGACTGTTCACAAGTACTCTAAGATAACCTAGAATTGTTTTTTAATTCTGCCTTTCGGCCTATATTATTTTTCAATTTGCATTCTTTGAATTGTCATTTTTTCAGTTCTAATTTCCTAAGAAAGCTTTAAAACTTGGGCATTATATTTCTTAAGTTTATTAAACATTAAGACTAAAACCTATGATAAGACTACTTAACTCATACTTACGTCTAAACTTATGTGTACTTAACTGTACTCAACTGTTTACATTAAACTTAACTATGCCGGTTATTGTTTTTATGATTTTTTTAATTTTTTTTTTTTTTTTTTTGTAAAAAGTCTCAAAAGTACCCTAATCTATGTGAGTTGGTCCTAGTGACCCAACTCTCCTGTCTTTTGCTTTAAGAAGTTAACTCCATTGAAAGCTGATTCTGGTGAAAAAACCAGTAAAAATGCTGCTCCGTGTCAGAAGCTGCTGTGTCGCGAGTAGAAATCGCTCTACTGAACTGCGGGAGGTCCTCATGGCTGCGAGCGACGGCCGTCTCGTAATGGAGTTGCCTTTCTACTGTTCGTCGAACGATATGGAAGATTATACGGCAGCCTTTCTTATGTTGTATAATATTATCTATCCTTAAAAGGTTTGCTTCGCTCTACAGGACCTCTTTGGAGTAGAATTTCTTGTAATCAGATTCTGGGGTTTGATATATACGAAGACAGGGTCGAAGGCACCGCCTCTCGAACACCCTCATCTTTTCTATCTGGGAAGGACTCAGGCTGAACCACACAGGCAACTATATACCATGATGGCCGTATTAGGGCCATGTAGCAGATTTCCTTCACTCAGGTGTCAAGTTGAGCGCTGGAAAATAGCCCTCTTTCCATAGCGAATGCATTCTTAGCCCTGTTCAGAGCTTTGTCTCCATGAATACCACCATATAGATACTGGTTCAACCAGATGCCTAGATATCTTACTACACTTTCTACGGTTAATGGCCGCCCCAGTGGGTCAACTATGCCGAATTTGCGCCAGTTCATTTTCTTATCCCATAAAGCTCTGTGATAATTTCACACTTCTGGTAGTTGATTTTCAACTTCCAGTCATCGCAAAATCGTTGAACCGCATCGAAGTCACTCTGCAACAAACCGTTTATTTATTTTACCTTCGAACCTGATCTGTACGCGATAAGATCGTCGGCAAACGCTATTATGTTTAGCATAGAACCTATAAGTTCGCTAGTGAATATAGTGAACAAGATCGGCAAACTCACCCATTTCTTATTTGTGAAAATTTCGTTGTCATTTTTCACAACGAACTTTCTATCTGTGATAATATCATAGATTGTATACAGCGGTGTTTTATATATGTCTGATCTAACAAACTTGAGGAAGAGGCTTTCTATCAGGCAAGCACCTGTGCATTGCTTCTTGTTCTTTTTCCACTGAATGTCGGATACCAATTTTGACGCGGCATGTACTGTATCATGCCCCGCTTTAAAGTCAGATTGGTTGTCCGGTATAATTCGAGGTTCCTTAAATTTCAGTTTGCATGTAAATTACACAAACAACAAATCCTATATCCGCTTAAGTTAACCCAGATATCTATCGCCGCTTATGAAATAAGAGAAAAAGTTTATATGTGTTGTCGATTATCTATTCTGATGTGTCACAAAGTTCATCCTTAAATGCATTCTTCTGACAAACGAAAAAAAAAACTGTTTGCTTTCGCTATCTCTTTCATTTACACCACAAATAACTAATGACCATCTCACTCACATATGAAGGAAGCTCACAAATGTAACGACGGTAATGTCATTAACGCAAAGTGCTGCCAAGTATATTTTGATCAACTATTAAGCTCCGATGAAAAAAACGAAGCTTGCAAAAAACACACACCTATTTTTTGTTAGAAGATCGTCACTGAACCTGGTGAAACCAGTATTCCCGAATCGCCATTGGCTTGTTTCATTCCGAGTGATTTTTCGATATGTAATGGTGCCAGCATCGTAAAGTAAATATATCCGTTAAACGTTTATATATAAACCCAGCATGCACAATACAAGTAGTTGCTGAAGAAGTATTCAAAGTCGACTAATAACTGTACGTCACTTCTATTCAGGAAGATAACCCAGAGTGCATAACACGAGAAGTTGCTGAAGAACCTAGGCCTAGGAGCCCTTGTGGACTGTTGCATAATGTGGCAGATATATCCTTTTTTTCTAATGATTTCCAAAATGGTTCTAAGCTCCCCATCAGTTACATTCATGTTAAAGGATACCATGCCGATTTTAGGCTTAAACGAGCAGAATCGAAATCAAGTGCAAGTAGAACATTTACAACTAATGCTGTCTGGTCGTGAGATACCATATATTGAGACGATGATCTTTTTGAAGAACTTTATCAACTTGTAGAGTTGGGAATCCTAATTGATATATTTTTAAAGAATAAACATACATATGTATGAAGGTGTTCAAAGAGTTATGAAAAGTTATAGAAGAAGTTAAAAGATGCATTTGTCAATAATAGTAAAGCAAATTTAATTTTTATATACAAAGCAAAAAATTATTGAAATCTACGATAGGGATTTTACAATAATTGTCAAAACTAATAAAAAGCAAGATAAAACACTCCTCGCGAACTTTTAAGAGGTGTTTTTTAAAGAAGGGAACTGCACCGTAGTTATAACCCAAATTATAAATTAGTGCAAAGGTATTCTCCCATTTCTATTGATAAATAAATATAACTATCAGTTCAATGCAAATAAGCGTTTTCTCAAACTTCATTGATAAATACATTCACAAAATAAAAGCTTTTTTCTCCCAAAAAGTTACATTAATATATTTTCCGAATGATGGACAAGTAAAGCATATGAACTGTATTCGGCGAATGGAAAAATTTAAAAGATGATGATGAGATGAATGTATTTTAGTAAAGATTGAATACAGTACAATTAGCATTTGAGATAATACATTTTTTACATGTCGAAGATGTACTCTCATTGGAGTGAAACGAGCTTCGTATTAACAATATCCAGAAAAAAAAATCTCCTACCTTAATATTTCGGGAAATATAAAGTAACGAACAACTTGCGGAGGCCCTCGACTGCTACAAAGGAGACATTACCACGATGAAGTGCAATGGGATGGGCCCAGCAAGAAAGCCATGAAAGACTGTGACATATACTATAGCGATTCCTACAGAGAGAGAAGGAAGCGCTTGTACGGATGCGGATCTGTTGTTTGAGGCAGACTTAGGCAAGAACTCTTGACGCCTCATGATAGTCCGCATCAAGCCTATATTCGGGAACATCAGCCTAATATGCGCTCAAGCCTCAACCAAGGACAAGGATGACAAAACCAAGGATAACTCCTAGAAAGAAGAAAGAAGAAAGAAGACACACATACGGAAACGGACTCAGGCTGTTGGATTTCGCCTCGGGACGAAACCTCTCTGTGGTTAGCACGCGGTTCCCACATCTGAACATCCCAAAGAGACCTGGCGATACCGTGATCAATCCACCGTCAACCAGATTGATCCGCGGTGCAAACATCTACTCGGGTCATCGCCTTGTACCCAAGGTAAGAGCCCGGATATCAAAAAATCGAAGGAGTTGAGACAGGCTAATTGCGGTTTGCGATTTGGATTGAAAAAAGGATGCTTTCCTATCAATGCAATTGTTTACCCAGATCAACCTTCATCATTCTAAGGTTGCTACTGCAATCCTATGTAGCAGGCTCTTCATGATGAAGACGAAACTTCACATAATATCTATCCAAGAACCATGGGTGTAGAAAAAACGCATCTGTGGCCTTGGTGGCCTGCTTAGTTTTTCTCAACTCTATAATAAGCGGCCAGAAAGACCGAGAACTTGTCTTATTGTGCCGAACCTTTTCCCTGCTGAATAACCCTGTTTGAATAATTTTGTTGACAAGACTTGGTTGCTGCGTTTATTAACTAAAAATCAAATAAAGCGTGGCACAATTCTGTTGCTGCTTAAGCTTACTTCATCTACGATTCCGCCTTTCTACCACCACCAGACCACCAAGAGAGATAGCCGAACTCCTAGAGAACTGCGAAACGAAGAACATCCTCTGGGGCAGCAGCAAATGCAACTAGTTGAGATCGCATCTTCTCGACTTCGATCTAGCCTGAACATTAACAATATTAGCTCCCAGCCAACTTTTGTTACGACGAGAAGATAGGGGGTGATCGACTTAGCGATTTCAAATAGGTATCTTAAGGAGATCACAAACTTGAAAGTACTGTCGGAAGTTCCCATGTCCACTTTAGAAAACAAACCTGGCTAAGGTATAGGGAAGAGTTAGAAAATCGCGTCGTACCTCTCCCAAAACTCAGAACAAAACTTAAGGTTGAGGAGGCAGTTCAAGTTCACCTAACCAAATGACTTGACGAACTGACTTGCCCAGTCAAAAACACCCCCTGCAGACTACATATTCCTTTCTTAAATACGGAACTTCAAAGAATTTGCAATGAAACCAGAAAAAACTTTTTAGTATATCACTCAAGACCAACCTGGAAGAGGACTGGGACTTGTACAGATCGAAACTAAAATAATTTAAGAGACTTATTCGGGCTTAAAAAAGTGCCTCCTATAGAGATTTTCGTTGGCAGATCGAAACACTCGGTGAAGCCACCAGACTGGTGAAAGTACTTAAAAAAGGCAAAGTTGTTAGACAGAGTTAAAAGCTGGGACGCTTCGGCTAATCACACCACCAGATCACAACAAGTACGCCGTTGCGTCGCTTTGATGGATTCAAATCACCAGTTACCGATTGCATATAAGCAGCCTTGCTACAAAGGAGGATAGACCCATTACCACCGACTGTAAAGAGAATTTTCACTGCCAGCCTGGCGCTGGCCTATATTTAAAACTCCTGGCGCATAGCTAGAGTAACCATCATACCAAAAATTGGTAAAGGGGATAACTTTCTCGCCAATATTTTGAGGCCTATTGTTCTAACATCCCTCATGCTGAAAAACTTGGAGAAACTGGTCGAATTGCATCTGCACAAAAATGCTTGCGATTACACCCCTATCTCAGATGCAACATGCTTAATAATAATAATTGAGTGGTTCACAGAGGGACCAGAGCCCAGCTTTCTTATCAAATAATTCTGTTGTTCGCGCTACTGTTCTCTCAGGAGTAGAAGTGACCTACTATTTTTCAAAATATCGTTGGTATCGCTGGGAATAATCATCGACATAGAAGGGCTTTGATGGCATGTGCAACGCGCCCAGAAAACACGGTGTAGAAGAATCGTTGGTATTGTGGATAAAAGCAATGCTAATGAATAGAGCTATAATCACAGAGGCAGAGTGTTACCAGTATATAATGCCGAGGGTAAACAGGGTCTGCCCTCAATACGTCGTTTTGTGACGTCTTCTGTGGTGTATGTTAGTGTTTCAAAGAGCAATCTGTCTCGTCTGCACAGGGGCTTTTCCACGCTTGACCCCGCTCCTGATGCACTGTTTAATCTCCCTCCAACCTCCCGCCATCTCCCGACTAAGAGGTATTTGGTTCATCTCGATGATGACCTTGTGCACCGCAGCTCTTTCCCGGTGTCCAAGACTGGCCCTGGCCAGAAACTGGACCGGGAATTGAATGTAGTCGGATTTTCACGATGAAGGGAACTGGAGCTGGGGCTCTGAAGTTATAGTGGAGCACCACAACATTAGACTTTACACCTCTTTAGCTAATTTCTCATCGGTCTTCCATGCGAAAACGTTTGCGATCCTTATGGCCACTAATTACTATACATTGTGAAGAAGTAAAAGAGGCGAAGTATGTGAGTCTGTAGCGACAGCCAAGCTGTACTTAAGATAGTCCAAGAATGCAAGTCTTCTTTTAATTTGATCAGTAGAATTCTTTAAGGATTGACTGGTTCCCGGAATATCGCAGAATCGTGGGAAACGAAATTGCCAATGAACTAGCTAGGCAAGGTTCGAAAGAGCCCGAACCCACTTTGGAATTACCCGCATCCTTGGTTACGATTGGGTCTCCCTACAGCACAACCAGAGACGGCATGACTCTCCAGGGTGCAGCCTGACCAAGTGCGTGCCCCCGAACGTTAGTAAGAAACTTTTCTGTTATCTCTAAATAAAAAGGCTCTAGAAGACTCGTCGGCATATAAACAGAACACTTCATCTTCGCTAAGCACCTAATACTGCTTGAGTTTAGTGATGGCACACTTTGCGACGCCTGTGGAGAAGGTAAAGACACTTCAGCGGACTTTCTCTGTCAATGTACCCTGTCAGATGGCGGCTATTTGGCACTGACGCTTTTTATCACAGGAACGCCTGTCTACTACAAAAAATGAAGGATACTGGCCTCTCAACCTTCAAAAGAATTTCATTTTATTGATTAATTCATAATCATCTGGATTCAGTATCATCAAACCAAAATAAAATGGACAAGTAGAAAAAATAAAATTATAGCTTTTTTTTATAAATTTCCTTGTTCAGGTAATAACTTGTTCCCACCCATTGGTTTTAATATTTAAGCAAAAACCAACATCTTTGAAGCGCGCCTTTATTACTATGTGCTTATATCTTATCTTCGTTAATTGTGCGGTTAAGGACGAGTGATATACGTAGTATGTATTTATATCAGAGTTTGTTTTAACAGTTTAATGAGATACGCACGCAGTAACCACATCCTCACCATCCCCTCACACATAAGCAAATTTGCGTATCGGGGACGAATTTTCATCTTACGAATACAACCCCTCGTTTCGTTGAAACTAGTCTGTGTTGAATTAAGGCTCCTTGTGGAGTGAGGGTTAATATGCTTTAGAAGAAATTGAAGCGTGAAGGTTAAAAAGTATATGCATATTGGTAAACCATATATCCTTTTTCATTTCTTATTGAATTATCTTATTATCTGATAAAAGTGACTAATTAGTAGAGTTAAAAAAGTTGATATTTTATTCAATAAATTAAAAGAGCGCATTATTAAGAACAGGACTAATAAATGCTAAACGGTTAAAAGAACTTATAAAGGATGAATGCCAATGTAAGGACATGTCTGCTTGCAATTAAATATTTTTGTAGTAAACTTCATCCATAAAATATTCAATCATATAGGAAAAACTATTACGTACGAAATAAACTTTATTAAAGGTAAAGTTTGATGTTTTATTTTATTAGGTACCTCTAATTGGAAAAATATTTTGAAAGTAACCAGGATGTACGAAGTGTATAAACCGGAGGTATTAAGATTTGGGGAAATAGCCACACAACAGGAGTTTAAGCAGCCAGCAATGTGGAATTGACTTAAAACAACATTTTATGGCATTCTGGCTGCGTGGTGCTGAATTTATATTTATAAATATATACTGCAAATAATGTAAATAATGTACCTCAATAGATCATCGCCTATACTACCCATCCCTTTGGAAATAATTTAACATTCTTATTTGCTTGTGTTGTTGCAAGTTTTTTCAAGTTTTGTCTATTCTCGAAATTAACATCAAAGTAGACAGATAGATTTTATTTCGTTCGTAAGTTTACAAAGCAGTCCACTGCAAAATTTACAATTCAAAGATTTTATATATTAATTCATGTCATATATTTCTACTGGAAATATTAAAAACGCAATATACAGAAAAGAAAGTCCGTAAATTCAGAAAAAAAATAGGGATGGCAGCCTAAAAGAGCAATTTTTTGTGAAAACTAAACTAAGTTACTTGTTGCATGATGTTCACCCTACATGCTTTACGACAATAAAAACCTGAAAATACTGATAACAACACCCTAGTTATACAAGAAATACGCCCCGGTTGAGCTTTCTCTCCCAGACAAACTTAACAGCTATAAATGTGTGGAACGATTTTCGTATCTTCCTTGTACCTAAAGCTACCACAGAGGTCGTTGTGATGAAGCCCTAAACTATTGACATAGCACTGTACCTGGCGATGAATGCTCACCTTGCGCCTCACTTAGAATTTCGACAGAAGTTAATTGACAACCGCTTAATAATCTTTGCTCGCAATTTTTGTAACTAATTGCATAAAGCAATTTTGTTTAGATCTGTAATATTCTAAGGCTTGCTGGAAGTTAAAATAGAAGTTTTATAGCCATAAATAAAAATAATAACATCATGTAGTCAATTAATAAATATATTTCTGATAAGGCTCGATAAAAGCATGCAGAGATTTGAAAAAGAAAAGTTTTACGTCCTCGATTTAAAATGACGTTTAAAATAAATACGATTTTATTAAAAAAAAAATAAATATTATGCACTATTTATTTTTTTTCCAATAAAATCGTATTACTATAACCTAGACAATTGAAAAACTACAGAAATGCAGGAAGTAAAATCATCTAGCGACATACTGCGCATTTCCAGTATGGGTTAACTACGGGGCTCAATACTGTACATGACGTAGCAAAGTGGGTTTTGAGCGTACAGTGAGCATACGTGGGGGAAAATGTCAACAGTTTAGCTTAGGAATATTATACGTCCTACAGTCTACAACTACTTAGCTATGAACCGTGATTTGCAAAGTCTATCATGCTTAACAAAATAACTGTATGGTTTAGACTGTATACTGCATTTAAAATTTTTATTAACTTTGCTGCTATTTACAATACATGTAGAAAGGCTTATTTTTAACCTCAAGAAAGCGTTACATATATATTTCAAAAATTGCATAAGGAAAATTTTATAAGTAAATTTAAATAAAATTTTATAGTAGACACTATTTCTTCTGAAATATTTTAGTCAACCCTTCGCTTCCTATATATGTATGTATATGTATGTATGTATACGCTAAGCTGAAACAACAAGAAATACCTGCCATAGCCAATTGTTTGGAAAATTCTGAAGTGCATTGTTCACTTTTTCACTTCAATAAACATGCCAACATTGTCGATCCCACTGGCGTTGGCAGCACGAAAATCCTCCGTTCTTCCATCAAACATCTCACAGTCGACAGGACAACGTCCCATACATTCTCATATTTATTACCTCGGTAAAAATATTGCATTTTCTGCATACAGAACAGGACGCAATAAAACCCAGGATGTGTAAGGAACTGCTGTCGTGATAATTTTGAATGAAGCCATTTTGCAGTTTCCCAGCACTGTTCACGATGTATCTACAGTAATACCCACACTGGTTGTTTGTATTCGCATGAAAAAACAAGAACTACTACTCTGTATAGTAGTAGTTATGCGTTTTTTTTTTTTTTGCTTTTTTGTCAGGTTCTTCTCAGTTATCTCATGTAAAGAGTATACGACTACCGTCACGTTACCCGATGCAAATCTTTATATAAGTTATCAGATTGGATTAAAATATATACATGCACATAAAGATATTCGTTCTGGTTGTGAAAACTCACCACTAATCTAAACACAGAAGCAGAAAAATCGATACCACATGCTCGAAGCAATTGTGTCATGTGCTCAACACCTTCTGCAACTAGTGCAACGTGTCCAGTGGAGTCGGGTTCTCTCGAGAAATTGAAATACATACACTCATCCATATATTTGTAATATATGTATATGAATGAAAAGACTCTTGTATCCGGTACCCAAATGTTTTTGTTTGGTCAATAAATGGTCTGAGATTGGGAGCGTTCACATATGCATGTGCTTGAAAACCTCATTCAGTTGCATGAGAGCTTCTTCTTCAGCAATGTCGAAGGCGACAGGTAACTGCACTTCGGTAGTACAAACACGAGAACCAAGTTGATAGGTTACCTGTAGAGAGAATAATTAATGAAAGTGAGGAGTGAATATTTAAGTATTCCAACGGACGTGTGGATCCGAGGATAAATCAATATTCGCTTTCTATGCGGTAGATTGCCCAGAAACCTTTCAAGATTTTCATGCATTGTTCAATCGATTTCTGGACGTGTGAAAATGATAAGTAGTCCCCAAGGAAAAAGATTTTCCAAAAGTCACAAGCTAAGAATTGGAATATGGAAGAAAAATGCTATAGCAGAAAGTTATGGTAAGATATTCTAAGGGACTGGTATTCGTTAGCACGATTTATCACTCTCAAAGGATCACAAGTCTTATGCAATAGGATATTTTGGATAAGAGAAGGGGAGTAGTTGAAATGGTCTTCGATTGCTCCTTTACAAAAGCTTATGCAGTTTGTGAGGAAATATGAGAAAAGTTTGTTCTAATTGAATCCATGATAGAAATGGGATGATGCAATAATATCAAAAAGAAAATACTGCTTTGCAGTGTGAAAACATTATACTTATAATAACTTTTTGAATTGCGATATACGAAAGTATTAATTCTTAAATATATGACATTAGGTGAATATTCCCTTAGATTCTACATACCGCAACTTTCGTAAATGTACAATAAACGAAGATAAATCTATAAAGACGATTTTTTATTTCAATTACAATATTCAGAGGCTAGGCGTTGGGAACCATTAATTCTAGAACAAACGCAGAGTCAAGTTACTGAAGTCACAATGGTATTAAACCTATGATAACTGCCAACGAAATAAAATCAGTTATATCCAAAGTTGAAGGGATTTCGGTAGAATAACGGAGTAGAGCAAAACCAACATAGTTCGAAGTCAGAAAGTTACAGTCGCAATCGATCGCTAGTAATTCTGCAGGTCAGGTTCACAGAAGAGAACGAAACAAAAATATGGAGGGATTTAAAATTTCAGTAATCAGATCTCTGTGACTGTTATAACAACTTACAAATTTTAAAATTTGCCCCAATATCAGATCCAAACAGAGCTTTTAACATAGTTATAATTAATTGCCTATATGGGAGTTAGAAGAGAAAATTGATCGTTTCGCACTCGTGCAAGGGCTTTAAGGGATGTAGTGGGACTTAACACTGTAACCAAAGTACTCATTAGAAAACTAGAAGACTGCAATTTATACAGATAAGCGTATCCGTTCGGATTATTATATATATATAAATTTGTTATTTAACTGTAAATCGCCATACGTTGTATACTTATGGAGGGGTAGGTGTACAGTTTTTCGGATTCGTGTAGAAGTTTAGAAGAAGCCAACAAATTTAACTGTTTCTACGGTACTCGTCACCATCCTAGCAAACAAATTTGCAAAAGTTAAAAATAAGACTTGCATGCGAGATATCCAATGAAGCGTGGAAAGAAATTTGAAGAATATTGAGTGTCCAGTTCAACCCAATATTTTAAATGGTTATTCTTATATTTGGCAACTGGTTGATAAAAAATAATTTTTACTGTAAACGGCAAATAAAATGCACAAAAAAAATTATTTTGAAAGTTTTAAAGTTTTGAGAAATGAATAATCCGAAATAAGCTCGAATCATGTCTCTTAGTGGTAAATCATTTCATTTATGTATATTTTGAAGCTGAATGTTGTGAATACAGGACAAACGTTGAGGTGGATAATTTACTTCTATCAAATAAGTTAATGTTATAAATTAGCTCCAGAAAAACTATAAATACGTTTAAAGATTACATGAACCTTGTTCGCATCACCATATGAGTGATAACGTTGAAATTCGTTTCCTCTTTTTTTTTATTCATAGCTTATATTACTTTCGATGTTTCTATTTTAGATGTAGAATTCCAGAGTCCAGGAGGGAGGGAATGGCTTTGTCCTCGATGATTTTTCGAAATCGTTGCGAATTGAGTCGGTTGTTCGCTTTTTCAGTTTAGTTTTAAGTTTCGACAAATTTATTTTCTTTCAAGTTTCGATATGTTGCTTAATGCTTTGCTATTACATTAGCTTCTGAGAATTTAAAACCAGTGACGCCTGGCACTATTTCCGTTTATGCTGGTATGGTGCTTGGGTTTTAGTCTTACGAATTCTTCAAATTAATTGTAAATTTGATTAATTATTCGATTTTATTGTCGGTTTAAGTCTCTATAGTTAGGGTTCGACGGTTCGTTTGACTTTTTCGCTGGTTTATCCTGCGAATGGACGGTCTTGTGGCACTGTCTACAGAATTCTGCGCTTTATAAAAATATTGAAAATTTTCAACTGTACCGACGGAGTCAACATAAAACTCTGCCTTAATTAAAGAGAGAGAAAGAATGGAAACGTTGTCAAGAAGTCATCAAAGAAGCTACCACTGTTGGGTTTCACATCACCACCCAGTTGAAACCCATGAATTGACGACGAGTGCGCGGTCGTAGAGATATTGAAGTGTTATAGAATGAACAAAGTGTAAACGGAAGGTAAAACACCTATCAGGTGGGTATCAAGTTTATGTTGAAGTCAAAGACTTGGTCTAAAACAACATTAGTACTGAAATCAAACGTAGAATAACTTTTGCCAAGAGGCATTTGGGTACTAGAGGCTTCTCGAAAAACTAAGTTGGCTTTGTATGGTGTACTGACGATTCGGAAGCTTGCACGTTACTAAAAGAGAATGAGGAAGCCATTAGTCTTTCCAAGACAAGAGTTCTGCATTCGATTTTTAGTCCTGTTTGAGTTGTTGTCATTTTGAGAAGAAAAATAATTTGCTTTATAGGCTGTCTGGAGGCATACGCCTTCGAGTACAACGCTTGAGATGGCTAGGCCATATAGACCGTTTGGACACCAGAGCAAGCCAATTAGACAACGGAAGGGTCTAAGTTAATATGGTGCAAACATGGGACGATCTAAGTTGATATGGTGCACACAAGGGAGGAAACACCTCATTCGTATTGGAGTGGGCAGCTGGAGGCTGCTGGCTGGAGAAGTATGTTTATTGACTACCATGTCGACGACAAATTTCGCCTCGAAATGACAGCAAGTAATGAAAGAATTTGATCTTCTTTGACAGATTCAAATTGAATGATGTAAAAGTTTCTTTTGTCTGATAGCAGCAGATATCAACAAACCGGGTCTCATTTTCTCTATTTTTTTTATTTTTTTTTATAATTGGCTCACACAAAAAGGATTGTTTATACCCTTAAATGACTTGAATAAGGTTACAGCACGGGCCGAATGTAAAGAGGACGAGAAGGAAAAGAGGTACCGATGAACATTGGTTTTAAATGCCTGTGGATTGTAATGGAGGGGAAAATTGAGCTGGGAAGAGCATTCCATATTCGTGTGGTGCGGCTGAAGAAGGACTCTCTAACTGTACGTCCGAAGGTGGGCTTAAGGGTGAACGGGTGAGCATTCCTAGCGAGGCGGGTATTGCGGGTGAATTCTTGAAGGGGAGGAATGCAGCTGGCTAACTCTTTAGAGCATTTTTTGTTGCAATATTTCGTCGATGTTCAAGCGAGTCGATTGACTTCACAGCATTATTATCACCAATAAGTTTTATCGCTCGCTGTTGGATTCCATCTAGAAGGTGCAGAGTGGTTTTTGGAGCACCGGACCAGATAGGAGCGGTGTATTTAAGCTTTGGGCGGATGTACGCCTTATATATTGTTGACAGGTCAGAAGGGGTGAAGTACTTCTTGCATCGCTTTGAGAAACCTAGACATTTCAATGGCCGAAGAGGAGGGACGAGAGCCGAGAATGAATATGAAAAGCTGAGGGTACTATCATCTGCGAAGGAGTGAATTGGATTAGAAGTGACAGTCAGACGATCATTTATGAAAATGAGGAAGAATGTCGGAGTCAAAACAGAACCCTGGGGAAAACCAGCATTAATATGGTGAATGTCAGGCTTGAACCCATCCAATACAACTTGTATTGAACGGTTCGAAAGGTAATTTCTAATCCATTGAAGAAGAGACTCATTGACGCCAAAAGCACGCATTTTCGACAAGACAGTCTGATGCCAGACTCTATCAAATGCTTTTGGAATATAAAGTGTAACGATATTGCTTTCATCCTTTAAAGTCCGGCAGCTTATTTCTCTCAACCTGATAGCCTCTTTGCAGCTCGAATCGTACCACCCGTTTGTATCCGGTTTGATACTTTTCACTCTGTGAGGAATAAGGGATTTCATACTTGACAAAATTATTTTTGTAATCATATTATCACGTCACTATCAAGGAAGCATAGTGACCAGTCAAAATCCCTAAAATAGTTGTTGAGGCCGCTCCGGTTGGCTTTATCGTAGAACCAAACTGTTAGGGATTTGCTCTCTTACTGGTTGGAACGAGTACGGAAAATTGGCTGATACGACACAGTGGTCTGACGAGCCTAGAGGCGACAGTATGTCAACTGACTGTTTCTCAGGATGAGATATGAGAAATAGGTCCAAGGTGTTGGCGGTATGATCAAGCTGGGTTAAATTGTTTACCTCAGCAAAGATTTCAACAAACCTTCCTTCGGGTGTTGCTTGGCCTGAATGTCGAAGCCAAGAAGAATTGTGTATATTAAAATCGTTTATCAGTGCGAGGATACAGGGATACAATTCTTGTGATGGAGTCGGACAGTGCACCAAATTCATTGAAAGTTGAGTTGCTATCCAGGTTTGGGCTTCTATAAATAAAGCAATAGAGGATTGATTGCTTACGGGCATGGAGTTTTAACCACAGGAAATTAAATTCCGTATTGGAACAGTGGCCGTATTGTGGTTGAAGTTGGTAAGCAATATCACTACACACGTAAATAGCTTTTTATTTTTACTGTGGTGCATGCGGTGGCGGGACGTATGCATGCGTCGGAGAATGATTCGGTACTCCTATTTTATTTATTTACAAAAAAATAGTATATTAATTACCTTTCTTAAATTATGCAAACTACCTTAAAGTATGAAATTACCTTATGCTTATTTGATTTATGGTTTTTCTATGATTTCGAAATACAATACTCGTATCTAACAATGTGGATCTGAGAAATGAGTTTGTAAATAATTTGTCTAAAGAGACGGTATACTACAAAAAACAAGCAGCAAAATGCTCTTTTAAGTGAAATGTAACTATCACCTTCGTTGGAATCCCGCCGGTCATAGTCATCGCTTGATTGCCATGTTTATCTACCAAGAGCAACCGTTTTACCCCATTATAGCTCTCGGATGCTGTTTATTTCAGGCATCTCCGCAAATTCCTTTTGCCGTAAGTTCCATCGCAAAGAAACAACTTTCTATTCCACCTCTCCATCCTTTCGTTACCCCATACTATAATGAGTTTCGCACACAAACATTGTGCGCGAAATCCCTCGATAAAACTTTGCAGAGTTTCGCGGTCTACGCTACAGTTTTGCTAATCCACAAAGGGACGGTAAGCGCACAAGGACATATCAAACAATTCAATAGAAATTATCTGTATCTGTCTGTTTGTCAGAACGTCTGACGCTGTCGTCAGTCAGCAAATTACAATTCGGTGTGAGTAGTAATCCCATCGCGAGCGCATTCTCCTGGATAGACACATAACGTGTGACTGTTTGCAAATAGATTGTGGAATGGAATTCCCAGCGGGAATTCTAGCCCATGGAACCAACCCCTGGATAAGGAGTTTTAATTTATGGAATGGGAAATAAACGCTTGTCGGAAGTTAAAGCGGGAAAAACAAGAAGGTGGTTGTAGGGAATCGTTATTACGGGTTTGATTTAAATTAATCTTTCAAGCTGCGATGCCGATTTTTCCTTCCATGGCCCAAGGTGCACGCAACTGGTGTTCGTAATGAGATTATTTTAGCCTTAATTTCTATGGTAGTCTCTAAAAGTTAGCTAATAGTTAAAATGATGCTTCCAAGAGAACGTCACATTCATTCGAACAAATGTACATACATTTTTACATGGAAATGAAATTAAGCTCTTATAAGGCAGTTTGAATATTTGAAGGACATTAAAATTCTCTTTACCAAATTTATCTCTATAGCAAGGCGCCTTAATTGTTTGGAAATGACAAATAGATATTTACACTGTTTTGTTTTAATAAATTCAATCGTAAATCTGCTTTAATGGATACTACATAAAATTAAAAAATGAAAGCAAATATATTTCTTACATAGAAAAAATTAAGAATAGGTATACCAGTAAGAAATGCGTTTTTTTGAAAATAAAACACTAATTATTAATGGGAAAGTAAAAACATTTTATTCAAAGTATTGGCCATTGTTTTCTACACTTTTTGACCACCTTCCTGGCAATTTGTGAATACCACGCCAATAAAATTGTTCGTCTTTAAAAGCCAACCAATCAGACATCAGACATTCTGTTCGTTTCTCGATCAATGCGTGGTTCAAATTGATCATTTGTTGTCGGTAGCGATCAGTATTAACGGTTTCCACAGGGTTTAGGAGCTCGTGGTACAGCACACCAAACACACAGCATTGTCTTCTTGCCGAATCGATCTGGTTTTGCAGTCGATGTTGATGGTTGTCCCAGATTAACCCATGATTTTTTCCGTTTAGGATTCTTAAAATAAATCAATTTTTCATTGCCAGTAACAATCCGATGCAAAACCGATTTTCTTTCGTGTCTTTGAAGCAAAATTTCACAAGTGTTTTTTTCGGTTTTCCATCTGTCTTTCATTCAATTCATGTGGCACCCATGTTCCACACTTTTGAATCTTTCTCATAGCTTTTAAACGGTCAGAAATAGTTTGTTGTGCAATATTTAACATTGCTGCCATTTGCTTTTGACTCAAAATGTCATCTCCATTAAATATCGTTTGCAAATCGGCGTCTTCAAACTGTTTTGGTGGCCTTCCACGTTCTTCATTTCTCACATCAAAATCATTATTTCTGAACCGTTGAAACCATCTTTTGCATGTTGCTTCTGATAGAGCATGATTGCCATATGCCTCGAAAAGCATTCGATGCGACTCTGCAGCACTTTTCTTCAAATGAAAACAAAAAATTAATGCTTTCCCCAAATCATCACTTTCTGGTACAAAATTCGACATTTTTAACACGATGAAAAAATATGACGTTGTCTGTTCAATGACTTGATGTATACTAATTATTTTTCACAGATGTCAAGCAAACAAACAAAAAAAAAAATAAAGGCTCGTTCACAACAAATGTTCCCTATCGAGCCATTTGTATCGCTCACTTCATACGGGTATACCTGGTTCTAGGAATTGGTGAATTCGTCAACTTCAGTAATAATCATAATCATAAGGGAGAAAGTATTAAAGTTTCCCAAAAGTTTATTTTAAAAACGCTTGATATATCTCAAATGACTCTACGATATCTACACAAAAAAATCAAAAAGACAGTCATAAAAAACGAGTTCCCCATAAAATATATTGTCAAGAATTATATGCACAAGATTAAAGTTCCTCAATATTGTCATTAAGAGATTTTCTGTTGCGATTTAAAACTGATAATCATTTTGGCATCGCCTTTTGTGAAAGCTACAAGAACGCCGAAGTGGATGAGCAAATACCTCTGTAGCAGACAAGCACCTATTTGAACCACATTAGAGAAAAGGAAATGTACAAGAAATTGGTCCGATCATATCAAGAAAGAAGTAAGGTCGATCCAACTTTTATTTGTGTCAGCTTTGATTTGCAAAAAGTTTTAAATACTCCACACGGCGAAAGTGTGAACCTCAATTATTCAAAAAACCAGGAATGGTTTTTGTTTTTTGTGGAGAGAAAGGGAAACGTGGATGTAACGAAATATCTTTTATAATGCTCAAATATTTGACCCTTGTGGATCAACGAAAGGTTGCAAATAAAATTCATCTTTATTATGACAGCTGTGCGGGACAGAATTGCAATAGAAGTATGCTGTTTATGGTACTTAATTTTTTTAAAAATTCTTCTATTATCAAAATTCAATTCACTTTTTTATTACCTGGCCACACAATGATGGCAGTGGATTCAATTCACAGCACAATTGAGTCATTTATTGGAATAAGACAAGCTCCTTCTGATTGACCTTCTTTTATTTATAATGCAATATACAATCTATCGCCTTATGAGTGTATCGTTTTAGATTATAGAGATTTCCTAGATTCAAAAATAATCTCTCATTCAGCTTCTCCGAAAAAATGAAATATAAATTTTAAAACACTTATTATTGCTTCCATTGAAAAATACTATTCTTTAATTTTTCTTAGATTAATTTTCGGATTGCTACGAGATGACAATCTACAACACAAAAATATGTAATCAACGTCCCATCCAGTGTTACAACGGGAAACTGAAAATATCTCGATTACAGTATATCGATTTATATAAGCCTTGCAAATAAAATATAGTTCCTCAAAGATATCATGGCGAATATCAATCATTGACTTTTGCTAGTGGCATTAGAGAGTCATTAAATTAAACAGATGAAGAAGATGTTTTATGATTTAATATACGCTGTATATATTTTGTTATTTTGAAGACTGCTTTTGTTTCTTGTAATCCCTAAAACGAATATTTAAATTATTTTCGCATGCAATGGATAATAAATATAGCAAACTTTCATTTAAGTATAGTTTTTTAATACTTTAAGGTTATCGTTAACCGCAAAATTTGATATTGGACCGGAAAAATGTGACCGCCAAAATATCGTAAACGACAAAAACAACAAAAACAGGTCCCAACTGGACACCTGCAGTGCTTGCGTTATGATTACATAATTTTAAGATACGTAAGAAAATACTAAAAAATAAATCTCAGTAGCTTAGATAAAACCAAACAAAGCTTCTCCTGTAAAATCATCATTTTGTCGCTTACGATAATTTTGCAGTTAGGGCGCGATATGTTGAGAGTTTCAGTCATATATCACACTTATTTTACTTGTGTTTTGCGTGTTCGGTGATTTAACGTTGTCTAAAAACTGGACTAATCAATTTGCATTAAATTTTGTGTGAAAAATGGAATTAAGTCCTCAAAACTACTTGAAATGTGGACAGTGGCTTACAGTAACAACACTTTGAGCTAAACAAATTTTTTACAAGTGATAAAAACTTTTCAAAGAAAGTCTTGAAGATGTGAATGCCGAAGCTGGCCCTGGGCGCCCTAGCACATCAATAACCGACGAAAATATTAAGAAAGTGAAGGAAGTGGTTATCGTAAAATCACTATAAGAGAAATACATAGGTTGGCACATGCCAAACAATTTTTGAAGTGTGTGGCAGCGAAGTTCGTTCCAAAATTGTTGAATTTTGACCCAAAAAAATAACACATGAGCATTGCTTATTGCGTTTTGCGATGATTGAGGGGATACAAACCTCATCGCTAAAAGAAATCAAGAGCATACCAAAAAGTACATATCACAACTGCTTCGCGGAATGTAAAAAAACGCTGGCACAAGCATTTTAAATCTAAGGGGACTGACAATATAGAAGTGGATGAATAAATAATTATTTTTTTAGAAAAGTAAAAACTTATCTTTGATATGTTATCTTTAATATGTTTTTTAAACATATTTTTCGCATAGCTGTGAGCTATTTTCACTGTTAGTCACTGTATGCATCGAAATCAGTATACATTATTATTAATAGCTGGCTTGTTTATTTTATGGCCATGGGTTTGAAAAAAGTGAAATAAAAGTACACCAAATAATATGAACGAACTTTTCTTCTCCAAGATCAATTTTTTTTTTTGGCAGGACTTGATTAATAGGTCCCAAATTAGGAGTGCTGTTAAGCCACCTGAAATTTTGAATTTTTAAAATTTTAAAATTTAAAATTTTAAATTTATATTATAGTATAGTTTGAAATTTTGAAGTTTAGAAATTTGGAATTTTGAAATTTTGCAAATTCAACGACTGTTCAATGTGAAAGCGCTCGCATTATATATATAAACATACATATATATATAAACATACATATATATATAAACATACACACTTCGCCAAGAAGCAAATTTCTTTCTTTCTTTTTTCAATGTACATACGTTCTACATTCTTGCTTCAATTTCAGGCACTTATAGAGACATTGTTTTACCATGGTTTTTTATTCAATATTCCATGTTTGAAGTAATAAATAAAATAAAGAAACTGTATATAACTTTATAATAACAACAGCAAAACAAAAAATTATAAACTTTAGAGGAACAAAACTTGAGCTGTCAAGAAGTCTTCTGATTCTGCTTGTTTTTCGCATTGCACGCATAGTTCCAAACTGCACCGTTATAGCAGTTCATCATCTGTTGATTTTTACCTCTGCGGTAGAACGTGAACAATAAATCTTTCGTTATCCTCATAATTGGGTCATATCCTCATAATTGGGTCATATTCTTGGCAACGAAAAATCTATCCGACGTAGGACAGTGGGTTTAATATAGTTATTATATATATTATATTATAATGGTAAAATTCATATAATTAAATAAGCACAACGTAAAAATCGGTAAGACGATATTGTACCAAAAAAGTGTTTATGCAGAAATTAGCACTGTTCAAACAAGTACTCGTACATGGAAACCCACAAATATTTGTTCGAACATTGGCAAGGGTTATACTTGCAGTATTCAATGTACAAGATTCCCACAGAACTGTAATTGATGAGGAAAATGAACATACTTACGTCAAACAGTTTTATGAAAGAAACCATTGTTTGCAACATAAAATGTTCAAAAACGCAGCATCAAATGTTCAAAGCGTCGTTGTCAATACTCGAACATAATTCAACAGAACGAATGCTGGGACGATGTATTAATGTTGTATTAGTACAAGAGGCCCAAAACCCTTCAAATCTTTGCTCAACTAAACTAAATTAGGAAAGTTACCTGTGATGATATGTATATATCCAGCAAAGGCATCGAAGACAGAGTCCTCATTGAAAATACCATGGACACAAAGCAAAATTTAAACATGTTGCAAGGTCATTTGCTTGCAAGTCTTAGCAGTTTTGGCTTCGATGGCTATAAAAATGGCAGAAGGCCACAGACTGCGATCCAAAGCACAAGGAAAACGTGGCTGCTTAACAACTGCATTAACGTATTGGATACACACGCTCAGAATAGAGAAGATCTTAGATCATTAGAAAATCTTTGGGTACATTTGAAAAAATGATAACAAAAAGGAACCAATGAAATCGAAACCAATTAATGAAGTTCATCAAAGAAGAACGACCATTCGTTAAAAATGATTAAAAATTCATAGGAGAACGGTAAAGTCTACACAATTAATGAAAGACTTGAATAACTGAGCCTTGCTTAACCACATTAATCTTCGGAAAGAGACAAGTCAATGCAATCCGAAAATTGTAGTTGTACTGTTGTAAATTATTGACGATTTTGCTTAAAGTAATGGAAGTTACTCTATTCTTTTTTAAAAAGTATAATATTAAGTGTATATTTAATATTAAGAAGTAGTCGTTAGAATAGGCATATTTCCAGGCCGATTGCGATAGTAATCATTAGCGCTTTGAAAGATTATGTTGTTATTACGCTGGAGTATTAATTGAATATGCCTTGAGGTAGGGATATTATAACATTCATGTCGCTCTCAAATTGGACTCCGACATTCAATGGAATAGGTATGAGACTTAAGGAAGGCGTCTGACGACTTAAACTTCTTAAAAGGAACTATTCCTTATGTTAGTCTGGCTCAGCATAAGCTGAGCAAAGCAGTATTTGAACTATAATATGATCACAAAAAGGAAATTTAAATTAAGGAATAATCGGTTTGGCAATATTATTTACTAGGGCTTCCTACAATTATCTTTATTCAAGAGTAAAGGTAATCTTGGGTCTTAGCCGGGTAATCATGGTGTACGAATTTTCAGTGTCGATCAACTTGAGCCCTTTTCAGATTGGACGAACCAATCTGCCCGAGGGCTTAAATTATGGGACTGGCCTACCAGCCTGTGAGTTGTCCGTGGGGGTAACTTCCTCACTACGTAAAAAGAACCTTAAGTTCAGACAAACCGTCATGACTCGGATAATAACGAATCAACTGATGACGACCCCAGCAAACGTTTTAAGGAGTATGATTTTCGGTTTTGCAGGTTGCAATGTGAGGTCCCTTAACAGGACATGTGCAGCCGAACAACTTGCGGAGGCCCTTCAACGCTCGGCTGGGAAAGGAGGACATCTTTGCTGGAGTCATCGGTAAACACAGCCGGCACGACAACACATCCGGAAACGAACTCAGTTTGCTGAACCTCTCTGTAGCTAGCGCCGGAAATATAATCCGCCTCCACCTCGCCGCGAGTGTAACATCTTGGACAATAAAAAAAAAAAACAAAATATTTATTTTCTTTCATAAATAATTAAAACAAAAACCAAAGTCCAATAGTTGAATAGACTTTGAAGCAAAACGGCAGAAATAAGAATTTCGTGTAGTTGACTTGAATGGGTAACAAAAAGAGTACCACACCTTTATATTTATATGGAGAAGGAAACCAAAACAGTTGCTGTGCATTTGTGTGTCAATATGTTGTTCATATCTGTCATACTTTTCAATGATGTTATTATACTGAAATTTCATATGAATGCACTTGATCGTTTAGTGCATATCAGATTTTAATGATGGGGTCAAATAAAGAGTGACTTCTATTCAAAATTGAGGCAAGTTTGTAAATTGCTTTGTACTCTAGCATACGAAATAATCTGAAGCTCACCTGATAACTCTTTATTTTGAAGTATTAAAATAAATCAAAAAGCATAGAATGAAAGCATAATGAGTACGTTATGTGTTGTATAAATTCGGAAATTACAATAATTGCATGGTACGACAGTCCACATGGGAACCAAGGCCTAACTTGTTCATCAACTACTCGTGTTGGGCATGCTACTCTTCTCTTACGAGTAGAAGGGACCTACAGTTTTTTGTCAGTTTCGAACGGCAAAGTTTGAGAAGCTTTCTTAGATACTTATTAATCTTTGAGTATTGTCAGCAGCACGAAAGAGGTGGTGCCGAGAAGTTCAGCTGAAAATCAAACTGGGACCTTCGGCGTGTCTAGCTTATACATATCCATTGAAAACATTACATTTCTCTCGATTCATCATGAGTTTTGAATTATTAATTAAAATTAAACCCATAAGTTTGAAAGTGAACTAAGAATTTTATTATTGATAAAAGAAAAATTCTTTGCTCAATTTATACATAAAATTGGGGTATGCGATAATCCACAGAGGACTTATCTATTTCGTAGATAAGATGAGTTATATTTGCCATGGCCTCGCCGTACACTCTCCGCTTAAGCTGTTTTGACTTTTCATAAAGTGCTGCTTGTGGTCTTACTGGTGGAGTATCATCCGCCTAAGTAAACTTATACTCAAATAAACAAACGATACTGACAATAGTTTTAATTTTCTGTAGCTAAAATCCCTCTCACGTATGTATTTAATTCACCACTGCTTTATCTACAGAAGTTTAAACGTGGACAGCAATTAGGTTACTAACTTGCTGAGGTAAACAATTAGACCCAGCTTTTGATTGAGCCCATACAGAAACCTGGCATTGCACATCACAGCGCCAATAACTTGGAAATTGAAAGTCAATTACCAGAAGTGTGAGACCATCCTGTTTCGAACTCTTTTGTACAAGACTTTAAGGGATATGAATCAGCATCTTGGACACACATGGGCGACCATTAGTAGTGAGGAGTGTCGTAAGATATTTGGGGACAATGTTGGATCAGTTTCTGTATGGGAATTTCCATGCAACAACGGGTTTGGCAAAAGCCAGAAACGCCTTCGCTATGACAAGCAGGTTGTTTTATAGCAGCCAACTTGATTCCAGGATGAAGGTTATCTGCTACATGGCGCTAGCACAGCCAATCAGGGTGTATAGCTGTCTGGTGTGGTTCAATTTTAGTCCTTCCCAGATGAAAAGAATGAGGGTCTTTGAGAGCAAATGTCTTTGGGCTTGCCTTAAGATGTACAGAGCCCCAGAATTTGAGGAGTTCTATACTAATGAAATCTTATACAGTGCAGCAAACGTGAATAGGCTGGATAATTTTATTGTTAAGCTAAACGACTTATATCATGAGCGCGCACGCCGAAGTGGATTATTTCCGCCGGAATCGATCTTGTGTCTGTACCGACTTGGCTACTACGTTGTAAGACAGATGGTGGACAAGCGGCTGCTCTACGAGAGCAATGTAGGACCCGTAAGTTCGTGACAGAGCCACATTAAGTGCCCAAGCTGCTGTCAGCTTAAGAAGCTGATTGTTGGTTACATACGACCAACTTACATTTAGCGCAAGTTAAGATAGGATACGTTAGAAAAAATAATGAAAAATAATTAAAAAAAGGAAAAAACAAAAAACAAATACAAAAAAAAATTGTAATTTAATTTGCTCAGTTATGAGTAATTTGTAGTTTGATTTAGTATTAATTTAGATTTTAAGATTAGATTACTAAGTTTTTTGTAAATCTTTTCTTAGTTATTGTATGAAAATTGTCGTTAAAATTAAAACGAAAAAAAGCATTAATACGAGTACATGCTGAAGAGTTATTAAAAATAAAAATAGATTAAATTGCCCGCATATCCTTCTTTATAATTATAAATTAAAAAATTTAAATAAATTAAGGAAATTATATAAATTAAGGAATTAGCAAAAATAGAAAATAAAAAAAAATTCAAAAACAAAAAACCTTGGACCTGTTTATCACGTCTCATACTGAGAAATATTCAGTTTACCTACTGTCGTCTCTAAGCTCGTCTAACCACTACGTCGTACCAGTCAATTCCTTATATTCGTCCCTAACAGTTGGAGAGCAAATTCTTAAATTGGAGCAGCCTAAACAACTTCTTTAGGGATTTTTAACTTGTCAAAATGCTTTCTGGATAGTAACGTGGATGACTTATACAATATAAAACATTATTTTGATGAGTATGAAATCCTTCAGTGCTCACAGAGTGAATAGTATCAAACACAAGAGAAATAAACTTTTGGGCTTTCAAAGCCAACAATTTGAGCGAAATTGGAAGATGTTCAAACGGGCCCGAAATGACTGCCATGCATTAATGCGACGTATTTAGTTCTCATACGATCAAAAGTTGAGGCAAAAGGTGTTGCATTGTCCTAAGGATAGCAAGAATTTTTAGTATTTCTTGAAAAACGTAAAGCTTTTCGCGTAGTCTTGGCTTCATTATAATGACATTCCAGCCGTCAGCTCTTTAGGCAAAGCAAATCTGCGAGATGCACCTCTTGCAGCCAACGCTATGAGATTATGCTTTGCCACCGCCTGTACTTGAGAGTGTACCTTTTTCTATTAGACAAGGCTCTCTTCTCGAAAATGGGTACTTTCGGTGTTGATGAATCTCTTCTTCAATGTATTAGAAATTGCCTTTCGAACCGTTCAATTGAACTTGTATTGAAATTCATCAAGTCTGGTATTAACCATATTAATGCTATTTTTCTCCAATACATGTACAACAACATGCGCCTGGTCAAGCGTCTTTGGATACAACGCTTAAGATGGTTAGGCCGTGTAGAGCGTATGGACACCACTGCTCCGGCCCGAAAAGTTTTCGAATCAGAACCATTGGCACAACGCAACAGAGGACGGCATAGGCTAAGATCAACTTGGAGTGCGCAATTGAAGGCAGCTAGCGAAAGATCGATGGTTGAGGACCAGGTCCACCCCGGAATGTGGACTGTAAAAATATAATGAAATTAACTGCTTTCAAAACCCAATGCCTTTTACTATCACTCAAGCGATTTGAAAATAACCAGACATTATCCATGAATGTATATATATGTTAACAGAACTAAGTTGGAATGATCACATGTTTGAGATCGCCAAAAATGCTGCGAAATGTTTAGGGTTCTTAGAGTGATTCAAGAAATATGTTCACCCTCAAGCCGAACGTACAGTTAAGTTCAGAAATTCGTTTTTCAGTCGAACATCATCAGCATCATCATATGTTAAAAATATTGGTTTCGATAGGTTGATTATGCGTAAAGTTTATTCCTTGAACGTGTGTGTTATAATGCAGTAACACATTTCTCACAGAACGCTGATTTTTGTAATAAGACTGAACTAACTGAAGATGCTGCTATGGTGTGGCTCTTTTCATAATAACTTGCAAAAGTGTAATGAACAGAAAATGTCTGAGCAGATAGTGTTGTGATCGTTCACAACAATAATGAAACACGACGCCAAACGATGAAGCACAGCGCTCAAAATCGCTCAACAGCGCGATTCATTCATCTTTGTGCATTTTGTATCCCCGCGTTTTCGTATTTTTATCGTAGAGTAAGCAAATTTGTAGACTTTCAGTGAAATTATTTGTAAATAAAAGGCAGTTCATTAAAGTAACCAGCACACATTAACTTGGTGAAAGCAGCAGTCACGTATTTGCGCGAAAGCCTATTCCACCAAACGACTTATACATATGAGAGAAGTGGCCTTATCATTGCCGTGTATATCCATGAATTTTTTTGGTGGTTTTGCCAAAAACTCCCATACACTACCAGAACACTGACAGCGCCTTAGATCCTTTTGTCTCAATGTGCTTTTCCAGAGAAGTTTTCTGCCCAGGATAACACCTAGATTTTGGCTTCATTGGAAAGTGGGATATTGACGCCTTTAAGTACTAGTTGAGTCCTCAGTTGAGTCTCAGTTTTCTTTTCAGAGCCGGTAGCAATTGGTCTATATTTTTTTGTTGCAGTGCTGCATTTACTCGTATGCCATCGGCACCCGGTGACTAGAAACGATCAAAAGACGCAACAGCGTACTTGATGGCTTCATCTGTTGCCACGAGCGATGACATATACGAGCCTCTACGTGTAGTATTTGTCTGCTCATCCCTAGTTTCGGAAATCGGCACTTGTTTTGAGCCAATTGTGGCATGCGCTGGAGGGTCTCAGCTTTAGACTCGGTACAGTTACCGTCGGGTTTTTTTAGTGTATCCAGCCTCACTGCATTGCCCCTTTTGAGGACTTTCACTAGTCTACTGGTTTCACCGAGTGTTTCGATTTTTCCACAAAAATCTTTATAATAGGCACTTCTCGAAGCCCGAATTAGCCTCTTATATTCTTTTTGTTTTCGAAGCCCGAATAAGCCTCTTATATTCTTTTTGTTTTAATCGACACAGGTCCCAGTGCTCTTCTAGATTGGCCTTGAGTGATCTATTTAGTTTTCTGGTTTCCGTGTGTGTTCTCTGCAGTTCTGCATTCCACCACGGAATAGGGGTTCTGCAGGGGGTGCTTTTGACTGGGCATGTCAGTTCGAAGCATTTGGCTAGGGTATCGTTCAGATTCCGAACTGCCACCTCAACCTTACGCCTCATTCTGAGTTTTGGGAGAGGTGCGGTGCGATTTGCTACTTTTCCCTAAACTTTAGCCAGTTTGTTTTATTAAAGTTAAAAAAAAAATTTTTTTGGTTTCGCATTCTACTCGGAACTCTATGTATTTATGGTCCGACATGGACACTTTCTAAAGATTTTTGCCACTGTATGACCTCTATTTGATAGCGCTAAATCAATCACCTCTTGTCTTCTTGTCGTAACAAAATTGTTGATGATCAGGCCAGACGATAGTGCGAAGTCGAGAAGTAGCGATTCGCTCCTTTTACACTTGCTGCTGTACCAAGAAATGTTCTGAGCATTATCGTCGCAACAGATAACGAGACCTATCTTTTTCGTTTCGCAGTACTCTACGAGTTCCACTACTTCCTTTGGTGATGATGGTAGAACGTAGACGTAGGGGAAGTAGGCCGAAGCCACGACACGACTGATGAACGCAGCAAACAGGTCTTGTTCACAGAATTGTCCAAACCTAATTGTTGGAAGAAAATTCGATACAATAAGGCAATGTCTTTCCGATCGAAGGGTTGAGAGAAACCTCGCAGGCTACCAAGGCCATATATCCGATTTTTCCACACCCACGGTTTCTGAATAAATACGATGTGTGGTTTTGTTTTCATAATGGAAAGTCTGCTCATATAATGTTACCGTGAAAAGCATTCCTTTTTCGCGTTCCTTGGAAATGAGCGGAAGTTAATCCTTCGAAGGTGTAAATTGGGACGTGAGCCGTATCTAGAGACGATGATCTCAACCGAATGTCGGTCAGATCCCCCAACGAGAGTAAAACAGTTTTTATTTTCCCGATTCTTGCTCTCCTTGAGTGGCTCTCCAACTATCCGTACTGCGCCACTGCGGGCGGAGGGTGTTTTAAGTATGGTGGTTGGGGCCTCCAGAATGATGTCGAAAAGACAACGGGTGGATTGTCCCAATCGCAAGTACCACCCGGAGTAGACAAATTCTTAGGGTTGTTCCCCATACAGTTTTATTTAAAACGTCCAAAGACAAGACGTTTCTGGACTTGTTTTGACGTCTCACCTTAAGCCCTTCCGCCGCGACAAGGCATCCAGAAAGTAAGGGGTTGTCCTCATTTGATACTGATCCTTGTAATGGCAATATTCTCTCATGAAATCAAATCTTAAATTAAATGTATATATACATTTAATATAGTTTATTTATAAAATAATTCATCCATAATTTTGAAATACTCGATTTCGACTGAATGATCTTTTGAAATTCTTTAAGCATATTCCGATCTATAAATCAAAGAATTAAATTATAACGACATATGTATAAGTAAATATATCTCATCTACATAATTAATATAAGTTCGTATGCACCCATGCGAGCACAAATCTCAACACAGAGTAATCATGTTTACAACGAATAATAGCTGCCGCGAATTAAACATCTAATTGCTTCGTCCACCACATAATCCCTTTATCCCCTAATTGCTCTGATTGTCAGTATAAAGCGTCTCTTAAGGCATTCTACTGAAACACATTTAAATGACAATTTGAAATGCTGGATGGTACTAAGCTATACCACCACATTATTTAGCTATATGCACAACTACGTATAAATTTTCACTGCTTCAGGATTTAATGGCGAGAAGATGTAAGCCACGACAAGGAAAAGCACAAAGAAATGAAAAACTGAAAAGGATCTCCCCTCTTAAAGTTTGGCATTTTTCTCCCATGAAATTAAAATTATAGGGTAAAAGCCCCTAAACCAAATGTCTAATTAATTTTTTTCCCGGCCAAAGTTCAAATGTACACTTTGACTCACACTCCCCCCCAAGTTCTTCAAGTGCGACGAGACAATTTTTTTTGTCTTGTTGTACTATAAACGTTTCTATACAGCTGCAGGGTTTTTAACTAATATACACAATGGTTATACAACAAATGCAAAGTGTGAGGGGAAGATTATTGATCCAAAATAACCTTTTAACAACTCAACGTTAGTGAGCCCAACAGCGACTTTTTGTTACTTTGCTGTCGTTAATTAACCACAAAAATGTTCATCATCCAAAGAGGTATTGTGTATACCCCCGTTGACCGTATAATCTAATATATTAACTACATTCAAATACAGCTTTTTTTATATTCAAATACATCTTGTTTTTTGTATTTACAGTTTTCGAATATCTACAAGAATTAATAGAAGTCTTGGACGTGAATTATTGGTGTACGTTTTAATAATTTGTGTGCAGGTCAGATTAGATTAAAAGGGAGGGAAGGAGCGCGAAACTATTTTTTTGGTTAAACCAAATTTAGGAAATAGTTAATAACGACATCGAAGTTTTAATGGGCAAATATGATCATAAGCATTGAGTAAACGAAGTTGTTGTTTAGCATTAGATGCTCTAGATTACCATGCAACTAAACGAACGAAAATAATGTTAGTATAAAACATTCAATTCTTATATTATATGTAATAATAAGTTAATAGTAAATTTTAAGTAAGTAGTATACATATATACATAATATAAAATGACGACCACTGACAAAATCATTTTATTCTGTTTGGTCGATATACATATATGACATTTAATGTATAATTATTCTTCTTCTGTGATAGGATTTACGGGTTGGAATTCAGACGAGGTCATCTGTTGCTGTGTTGCAATGGCTCTGAATCAAAAATTCCTTGGGCTTGAACGCTGTTATCTATCGACTCCAGCCTGGGCCTCTTGAGAAGTGCACTGTACAGATATCGAGTGAAGTTAAAACAGCAGAAACAGGTTAAATGGCTTATTCATCTGGTTTTAATTAGGTCCACGTCTTTGACCGTAAGGTTGAATGGCAGTTTGCTGTGAATTCAAGGTCGATGAGCTTATTAATACCTTCGAGTCGAGGTCGAAGAAGTCATTACTTGCCTCCAAGTTTTTGTCCGAACAATGACTTATGTTACGTAGTTTACTTTTAAAAGCGAGCTAAAATTGACATGTACAATGCGATTTGCAACTTGTGCACTTTATATTCCATGTTACTCTTACATATCATTTGTGTTGCTTTTTTCTGAAAATTTTAGAAATTTTCAGAAATTTAATTAATAATTTTTTTACGCCATATTCTTATCATTGGATACTAAAGTCCTTTCAAATGCAATATAATTTAAATTCTTAATTGTTTTTGATTGCTTATAATTGAAATGTTTTTAGAGATTTTTTTTTGCCTAGCGTCCTTAGCCTCCATCGAACCGTACCCAACAAATGTGATAATAAATAAACTTAGTAGAGGAACTTATTAGAAAGTGTATACGGTCAACAAATCTCGTAAGCCGAATCTTGGAGTACAGAGCCTTGCTTAACCATTTCCACCTTCGAAATGAAATACAACAATGGCGTTCTCAGAATCATGGTTTCGCCAGATTCAATGACGCAAATAAGGCAGATAATGCTGTCGACCAAGATGGCTCTAGTGGCATACTTATTTCGAAGGAAGATCACAAAAGGCATTTTTAAAAAGTCCACCGGAATAAATGGAATATCGAATAGTGGGCCATCTCCCCGAAGAGACGGCAGAGACTAACAAAGTCCTGTTTACAAAGTCCAGTGCACTGAGTAATGCACATTACTCAGGGCATTGAAAGGAGTAGTAGTGCAACCCATCCCCAAAGGTGACAAAGATTTCTCGCTTCTGTAAAATCGACGGTCGAAAAATCTCCGGCTTGTAGTAGCGAGGTTTTTGAAAAGATTTTTTATAGAAGACTGATACAGTGGACTGAAGACAAAAATATAATACCGAATAACCAATTTAGATTAAGGGCGGGAATACAGTGTCATCTCTAAGATTAACTTAGAGTGCACCCATAGAGCCAGTAAGAAAGTTCTCATTACACTCTGTAACTAGTTTAAGTATTTTATCTCTAGATATAAGAAATCAGAAAAAAGAACAACAAAAAATACATATAAGGAATTAAAAAAAAATTAAATTGGAGCAATTTATTAAAATTGTGAAATTAATAATCCGAAATTACTGTTATATTAATAATAAGTTAATATAAGTTAACTGTCGCTTGAACATTTCATCCGAGAAAAATGTGTTTTATACCAACTCACATTTCTACGATAATTATAATAAGATATAACATTCCATTGCATCCATTTGTAAGGTGGCTTCTTCCATTTTATTGTTACAGTACTGTAGTAGAATCCTTTAAAAAATAAGTAATGACTTTATCATATTACCATGAAGTGTATAAATAAGGAATTTGTCATAAACCATGAGAGCCCGTGATAATTGCTCATCCATTCAAACAGCTGCGAACACATTTCTTAAAAGAATATAGTTGGTATGTTTCCTTGTTGACGCTCAAAACGCTCATAAGATTTTAAAGAATTTATCAAAAAATTCGTACCAATATTAACACATTTTTTCATCCTTATTCTTTCCACTCATTTCAGTGAAATTAAAAAACAATTCTAACATACATATTTGAAGGGAACTCCTTACTGTAGCTTTGAAGTATTTTAACAAAACGCAGAAGAGAAGGCAACAATTCAAGCGTGAAAAGATTCAGAAAGTTTGTTTCGTTTATCTTTGCCGGAAAACAAGCCTATTTCATGATTCACGTACCCGCAAGCAATTTTCCTTGAAACTGTTTTTCTTTCAGATTACTCACTTTTGCACTTGTACGCAAGGATACGGAATAAAGAACATCATTAACCTCTTTAAAACTCAACAGGTTTTTGTGTGGAAGCAAACAAGGTGGTACATTTCTTTCAAGAGAGATATTCTGTCATTTCTATTAAGTTGTACTGAGTGCAAGTTACATGTGCATGTGCATGTCATTCATGTCATGTTCTTGTTTAAAGCATAGCCGCCGCCTTTCGACAAATTGATCGGACATTTCAGAGTTGAATACTTCCATCAAGTCATGTTAATGCTCTGCCCCTATTGACCCAAAAGAAAATGCAAACAAAGCATCATTTGCGGTTGTGACTTAAAATTTGTAAAGTTCGAGGTTCGCTCTCACAATGGTGCTTTTATTTGCTATTATTCTATTTGCTCTCATTTAAGGGAGCTTTTGTAATTCATCCGGTTCATTTCATTGGTGATTGTTGAAAAGGGGAAGTTCAACAACATTCCCCAGCTTTCTCCTTAGAGAATATACCCCTTGTGGAAACTTCCCCTTAGTGAACTTACCCCTTATAATGAGCTTTTCACCAATGAACAAAGGGAAAGGAAAAATGAGCAAATGGAGAGCAGTATTAATATGAATGCATATAAAAAGTATTCATTATTAGTCGCATATCGAAGCTTCGCGTATAGTGATGAACTGTTTTGCTTTTATGTTTTGAAAGGCGAAAATACGAAAGTTTCAATAAATATTTGGTTCTCACATTTCAGTAGTACATGTTTTTTTTTTTACAGATTCACATTTCATTAAGCTAGGTGTATGATAATTTCAATGTTTTATTCATGCAGATTTTCTGTGATGATCTATGCTCATTGACATCCCCTTCGGCTCACATCAGCACCTTGACCAATTCGATTATTGTATCGATTGCCTATTAAGTAAAATTTTCACGTTTGTTTTGAGCGTGTTGTGAATATGGAAACATTTTTCACATTGAATATGAAGCTTGACGCCGATTGGAATATTTGAAATCCGCGTAGAATTTATACAAATTGAAAGTGTGTAGATGGGTTTTAGCCTTTAATCTTGTTTTTTTCAAGCTATCTTGTTTATGCTTAATAACTTTTTCATAGTAGAACCATTATATAAGGGCATATTTTCTGTTCTGTTTCCAAAGGGAAAGTGTAAAAATAAATCAATTTTTGAAAATCAAATTGAAGTTCTCACTAAAACTTAATATTATTTCCTTAGAAAATAGTTATTTCATTATATAAAAATGTTGTAAAATAAGAATTTTTCTCCAATCAACCAATCAACTCCGATCAATGCAAATGTATATGCAGTTTCTACGGAATAAATAAATTTTGTTCTTGTGAGTATGGGTTTTAAAATATATGTCTCTACTGAATGGAATTAAGAAAACCAATATAAGTTTGTTTAACATCGAGCTGCTTCATGCTATCACTTTCTCTCACTGCCTATTTCAAAAGAAAGTACTTCGAGCAGTTTCTTAATCAATAACTTGACGTACATTGAAGTCACTTTCAAGTGCGTGTTTCTCTTCAGAGTTGGATTTACATTCTATATTTATGATACATACTCTGAAGAATAATTTTAATAAGAACAGATTTTAATCCTGCAGGCTTCACAAAACCTAGTTTCCGTCTTAATGCTCACTTAAAAAGTTGCTGTCCGTTATTAAAATAGAAGAAGATTTAAATTTGCTTTATATTAAGATTTTGATCCGATTATAACTCTGTAGTTATTTATACGTTGGCACAATAAAATCTTTAACGGATAAATTATTTTTACAATATCCGGCTATGTACAAAGCGCTACAGAGCTCGTATCTGCCAATACTATACATCATTTGAAAGGTCTTGACATAAAATACAAAACGACGCTATGCATACCATATTGCGTTCAACAGTTATAGACGTGTAAAGATGGAGTTCACTAAGGCCGAAATTCGCGCTATTTTAAAGTTTTCCTTCGTTAAAGGCAAATCCGCTAGAGAAACGTTCCGTGAGATACGGCAATATCAAGCGAAAACGGTTGTGATAGAAGGCCGGTGAATCGTCCCAAACAGTGTCCAAGCCGGGATTGACGGCCAGGAAGGCGTGTGTTTGTTGGGTGCTATATGGCCAGACGCTTAATTCTATCTACTACGAACAACTGGACCGCTTGAAGCAGGCGATCGACCAGAAGCGTCCAGAATTGGCCAACAGGAAGGGTGTAGTGTTCCACCAGAACAACGCCAGACCACACACTTCGTTGATGACTCGTCAGAAGCTACGGGAACTCGGATGGGAGGTTTTATCGCATTCACCATATTGCCCGGACATACCGCTAAGTGATTCTCACCTGTTTATGTCCATGGCGAACGCCCTTGGTGGTGTGAAGTTGAACTCAAAAGAGGCTTGTGAAAAGTGGCTGTCCGTCTAGATAGAAACAGATTAACAGAAACAGAACATTTTTTATAAAGCATTAAATGAAGGGGAACCTTTTATATACTCGTACATAATATCTGTTGTTTCCTTATGTTGCATTCTGTGGAGCCGCACCCGTTTAGTGATGAACTTCTGGCGATTGAACTATATACAGAAACAACTCCATTTTAATATCGAAAGGTGAATTCCTTACTATCTTTAACACACTGAACAAAAAGAAGTCAGTGGGTGTCAATGGGATACCAAATAATTGTATGAGCCATCTGATCTCTGATTGATGCGATGGATGTTTACATAAATCTGTTAAACAATGCTCAGAGTTAATGGTGGGGTATGAAATCACTTACGCCTCGTCTGAATTGGGTTCTGACACACAATGTAATAGAAACAACACACAGTGCACAGCAGAACCTTATGGAACATTAAAAAATTGTAGGGATATTATCCAACCAATCCAGTTCAACGCGAGGCATTCGCTGATGGATGATGCGTTCGTTCGTGAAGCAGTACCTTCAGACCAAAACAGAAGAAAACAAAAAAACATCATGGTGTTTGAGATATAAAAAGCTTGGAAATGAAATCAAACAAACACAATGTTTAGTTTAGGTAAAGTTAGGTTAAACGAAAGCAAAACTTTTTAAATACAGACAAAAGTAAGTTAGAATCTACTTTATTCCATTTAATTAGAAAGCCAGTTTAAGTATTGTTTTAACTTGCATTTTAACAAAGAAAAATGCGTGCAATTCTACTCTATCATAAGTATAGAGTAGAAATAAGGCTCTGAGCCCCTTGAAAACAACAGCCTACCGCCCCACTCACTACATAATAATAATAATTGTTGGCGCTACAGTCCAAAGGGGGACCAGGGCCTAGCTTGCTCATCAACTACTCGTGTTGTGCGCGCTACTGTTCTCTCACGAGTAGAAGGGACCTACAGTTTTTTGCCGACTCCGAACGGCGAAATTTGAGAAGCTTTCTTAGACAGTTATTACTCTTTGAGTGTTGTCAGCAACCTAGACCCTTCGGCGTGTGAGCGTCGCACTCTACCCACTACGCCACGGCGACCACTAGAGTTGGACTTACATTCTATATTTATGATACATACTCTGAAGAATAATTTTGATAAGAACACATTTTAATCCTGCAGGCTTCACAAAACCTATTTTGGTCGTCTTAAGGCTTAAGGTTAAGAAACGCTTTTGTTTCTATGCACAACAGTCGAAAAACACCGATTTGTCGATAACGTTTTCTTGAGTGATGAAACAAGTTAAATTTTCTACTCGCGAATGATTCAAACAATTTAAATAACCGCACAAGCCAAGCTTATGCCCACAGGTTAGAATAAAACAACCAATTAAATAACGTTATAATATTTATTTAGTGACCGTACGGTTCTGCTTCTCCATTGAAACTGAAACTTAACAATTTTATTCCCTAACTTCTAACGTCGCCTTGGTCGATCAAGGTTTCCTCATTCCCAAGCCGGTACGTCCGAGCATGTATCGCCTAAAGTGCAAACGATGCGTCTAGCCAAAAAGTGAGGATCCTCAAATTACTCCTGCTGCAGGTGCGATCGTGGAAATGGCTGCGCGCCTCCATAATGGTGTGTAATAACTGCCCTCCCTCTAAACATCTGCGTCCCGCAGATCAATTTCTGAGCACGTGGAGCAACTTAAAGATGGATGATGAGGTCTAGTATGCTGTATGGGGCCTTGACTGATATCGTCTGCTCGCGTCCTTAAGGATGGTATACGGAGCCCAGGAATCGTTATTCTCCCGTAAATTTTCTTCCACAGTATGCACATAAAGATGACAATGACCGCTATCAAGATAATTTCTGAAAGTATTGAAAAATTAAAATGTTCTTTGAGAGTTTTAAGATATTCGATGTTCTTGATGCTGGTGTGACCAGATCAGACGTGACTTTTTCACTCGTTATGTTGGATAGGACAGCGGGCAGAGGCTGCAGGCTACTCGTCTTCTGGCTGGAGAATGTGCGATCCCCAATCTTAACCGTTTCGTTGTCCAGCTGTATCAAATAGGAACCTTTTAAGGGAATAGATGAATTGACATTTAAGAGAATGCCGCTAAAGTTTGTTATGAAGATAGTGTCTTCATTAATTAGTTCTACGATTTCCTCCTTCGTGTTCTGGATATCGCATTTTGCCATGCCGCCCTTGATTACTTCTGGCAAGTACCTGGTACCTTCCTTACAACTTCTTCGTTACATATTGTCGTATTACCTAAACGAAGGCAGTCGTCAGTAGGTCCGTAAGTTTTGTCGTGGTTAACTTGTAGTTTGGTATAATCTAATTAAATTTTTCGTCCGTTCTTAATAGCTGCGCGGGCCGATACTAAACTAAATGTTTCCGTCCCAACATTTTGGTATGGCAGGATGTCTAATTCTCTCAATACCGTATTCACTTCGTCGGTGTCGAGTATGTTACTGTTGATTATTCTGCTCTTTGCCATTTGACATGCTCTCACAATTTCGTTAACAGATTCCTTCACAACTAGTAATTTATTCAGTAAGTCATGTCCTAGTCGTATGCCGTCCTGTTTTTGTACACTATTTCTGTAATTGTCGAGTATTCGGTTAAACTTGCCTATTAATTCTTCTGTCTTGTTAAGCAGCTGTCGATTAATTTTATATTGTTGGTTATTATTGTGCACTATGTCCGTCTGTGCCTGTATTAAATTGTCCCAGTCTGTAGCATCAGGTGATCCAGCTAGCCATTTCCACGCACTACCTATCCAATATAGAATAGACCTTGCTCTTCTAATTTTTGTTCCCGTTAGTTCAACAATGCGTTCCTTTATGTGGTCTAGATGATATTCGAGTATTAATCGCAGTTCTTCGTCGGGAATATGTCTTGTCGTTAAGTTTTCTGCTCGTTCAATAATTGCACTATACTGTGTCAGATTTATGACGCATACGAGTTTGAAGTAACCGTTGATCAACCAGGCGTTTCCCTCTTTAAATATTACAATTGGGGAATCGTATGAATAAATGTGCAAGGCCTGCACTTGTAATTGAAGGACTAAACTATATGTATATAGATTAACAAATTTATTAAATAATACTAAACTTATTACTATCACAAGGTATATACTCCATGTTGGCTTGTTCTTTATTACAGAATGAATTGTATTATTATAGCGATCCACCGCAATGCTAACTAACTCCTTAACGTTTAGGTCGGGATTTTCCATTTTTAGAGCCATCATTTGAGGGAAATAGAACTTTTCGAGTATATGTTCTTTATTCTCTATGACTAAAAACTTACACTCTTCGTTAGCAACGCCTTCAACAACTCGCTGTGTTACTCTGATTGTGAATTTTGAAAAGGTGCTTAAGTAAATCCTCTGTAGAAGACCTAGACAAGTCTCTGGAATTTTAATGCCGTTAACCAGATTGGGATGGAGATATTTCCGAAGCATTTCTATCATGTTGTCTTCAGATATTGTTTTCATCGAAATATAAGTTCGATGATAGCCGGAGTGTGGTTCTTCATGCGCTATCAAATCAAGGCCTATCTTAAAAATTAGTTGATTTCTAAACACATTAATAGGTGCTTCCACGTGTGGTATAAGGTCAGAATTATCTTGAATAGCACTATGCAAGGAACAGGAGTCCGTATCGCTTTCACTCTTCTCACAATATCCTTCCTCGGCCTTACCCGTATTTGATTCACGCGTGGTTGAATTTTATCCTTCGCTGGCTGTATCGGTATCCTCATCAGAAAGATGATTTACTTCCGTCCTTATTCGTGAAAGAGCATCAGCCACATAATTTGATTTACCAGGAGTATAAATCAACTCGTAGTTGTACTCTTCGATCCGCGCTTTCCACCTCTTTAGCTTTGCATTATGATTCCGGTTGCTCATTAAGAACATCAAAGGTTGGTGATCGGTGTATATTCTAATTTTCCTAGCACCGTACAAGTAATTCCTCAAATTATCCAAGGCCCACACTATCGCTAACATTTCTTTTTCATTAGTTGCATAGTTTTCTTCAATGCGATTAAGAGATCGAGATATGTATGCGATTGGTTTTTCTTTACCGTGTTCACTTTGGGATAACACTGCACCGAGAGCGTAGTCTGAGGCGTCTGTTGTTAAATTTAAAGTCTTTTCGAAATCAGGGAATGCTAATACTTCAGCGGAAGTGAGCAGTTCCTTAAGATTTTCAAATGCTCTTATGGCTTCTTCATCGAGAGACACAGCGACATTTCTAGACTGATTCGCTTTGACTTGTGCAAAAGCACTACGGGTTATGTTAGTGAGAGGCTTAGCAATTTTAGCATAATCTCGAATAAATATCCTGTAATAGGAAGTTAATCCGAGAAAGCTCTTGAGTTCTTTTAGGTTGGTAGGTTTAGTAAGCTGCTCAATGGCTCTTACTTTCTTGGGATCTGGAAGAATACAGGCGGGTGCCACAAGGTAACCTAGAAATTCAACAGTAGTAGCCACGAAATGGGTTTTTTCTGCATTCACCTTCAATCCTGCTTCACTGAGTTTCAAAAATACTGTTTCAATGTCTTTTAGATGATCTTGCTCTGATTTACTAAAAACGATTATGTCGTCGATATACACGTAACATATTCTACCTATCAGTTCTTTAAAAAAAATTCTAAGTTTGCTCTAGCGGCTGGTGAAGCATCCTGTCCTATAGAGAGTAAGAGGTTTACTGTCTCTGAGATTCGGTTTTTTAGCGGAATCGACTTCCCAGAATCTATTGTAAGTAAGTTTTATTCCCTATCAATTACAGCCTTTAATTGCTTCAGCGTATCGTCACCAATTATACCGTCAAATGAATTTAGAGTGGGTAAAATTCAAAATGTAACATATATATCAGACCCAACGTTCTCAAAGAATTTACCAGAGGTTCTCGCGGATACCTTAATTTTCCCACCAGGACTATTTATGTAAAAAGGTTTCTCGACGGGATCAGGATTAGGGACAAGATGCAATTTTTATTAGCTCCTGTGTCAACGAGAAAGCTAAGGGTCTTTCCTTCCCGCGTAACATACTCTAGGTATGGTACGCTGGAAACGAGGCACCCATCATAAAATTTTCCACCGTTTCATCGTTTATTGGATTAATATGCTCCGTAGACTCATCATTTATCAGGGCTTCTAGTTCTGTTGTCATGTGGTACAGTCTCTGTTGCTTATGGGGATAGTTGTTTGAGCTAGTGCTGCGTTTGAATGGGTTCTGTCCGTTCTGGTTGCTGATATTTCTAGAATTAACAGAACTGTCTATCTCCATTTTCACGGGTGGATTAGAGTATGCTGGCCTGGAAAAGTTATGATTTTGTTGTTCCACCCTCTGTACGACCTCTGTGGAACCCTGTTTTTAGAACTGTTGGGTATTGGCCTTTTGCCAAAATCATAATGTGTAGGAGCTGTTATCGTATTCCTAACATTCGTGTGCAAAGAAGCGCTTCTAAAATTTAAGTTCTGCATTTCCAGGCATGCAGTATAGGTCTCTGGCAGCGTTCTGGGCTTTTGCACAATCAGCAGGCGTGCAAGATCCCCATTCAGTCCTCTCACGAAAACATCTAACGCTCCGTTGAATGACTTTCAGCACGGATTTTACTAATGATCAGTGAAAACTGGTGATTTACCGTAGCGTAAAACTCATCTACGCGGGAACTGCCTTGTTTTAATTGATTCAACTGATGGAAAGGACCCTTTTCATTTCGACCCATTCTGTGTCGAAGATGTTGTAAGAAACTAACGCAGAATCGGCCTTCCCCCTAACCTTTTGCCTAATGTGCTGTAAGATTGCTTGATAAATTGGTTTGTCCCACACAATTTCATAGTCTTTTAACACGGTTTCCACACTGTGTACCCAGGACAGGTAGTAGACAGGATTCCCATCAAAAACCTGTAATTCTTTAACTGAATCTGGGAGTTCTGAAATGTCCCTTAAATCCTGTTCATTACTTGGAACGCACAATGTAACGGGAGAAGCAACCTCGGCCGTTGGCGCGTTTATTTGTTCAAGGGCAAGTATCCGATTTGTCAAAACTCCTATTTGCTCGCCTACAATTTGTTTGATTGCCTGTAAATTCGATTGTTCGATCCTAGAGACTCGACCCTCGAATCCTTTTAACTGGTCTATTACTTGATTAACAGCTCCCGTGAGCTGCGTAACTGTTTCCTTTAGACCATCAATAATTTTACCGAGAGAGTAATATTATTATGAGGAATAACTAATTTATTTTGCCTCAAATCACTTTTTTGCTTTATTTTTTGTTTTACTATCAAGCCTCTTTTTTTCCCTAGATGCCCACTAGGCGCTCATCGTTAAATTTTCGGAGTAGGCACTGTTCGTTCGAAAGACTCGTATTGTTCCGTTTTAGTCATTAATGTGTGATTTGGTTTTCTAACACAGCGACCTACTAAGGTACGAGTATCTTTGCCACAAAAGAAGTTTTTACTCTTTTCCAGTGCACCGGCCCCTTTATTCAGAGTCGACCCTAGTCATAGATTTTTAAACTAAATGGGCTATTGATAGCATTTCTGTTATTATGCGTATTTTCGCATATGTAAAGTATTTTTTGTGTATTTTAGCATATTTTAAGCGTATGTTATATTAACATTAAGATTACCTAAGATCTCTAAATCTTTCTTACAGTAACCCCGTTAGTAATCCTCTCTTCGTTATAGATGTCATTGGGCTCGTTCCTTCTTCAATGGCGAACATCTGATGGATAAATCCTTTAGACCTTTTTTTTCGTTTTAGTTGTTTTTTATCACTGTTCAGATCTTTTTCCTCTTATTTTGTCTTGCTCACTTTATTTGACTTTTATTATTTAAAAAAAAAAATTATCCATCACTTTTTCAAACTCTCTCTTATTTTATCTGGTTCATTTCATTTCAATTTTTGTAATATTTTCTTTTTCTTTGGCATTCCACTATTTCACAAGATGTTTCACTATTTATATGCCGATATAGTTATTAACTTTCCTTTTGTACGCACATTTCACAGTTGCACACACTTTTATATATATTAGTTAATCTTGTTTATTCGTTCTTTTTATAGACCACTAATTTGTGGGTCCCTGCTCGGGCGTTCGTTAAATTTTCTACTCGCGAATGATTCAAAAAAATTAAATAACCGCACAAGCCAAGCTTATGCCCACAGGTTAGAATAAAACAACCAATGTTAATAATGTTATAATATTTATTTAGTGACCGTTCGGTTCTGCTTCTCCATTGAAACTTAAACTTAAATATTTTATTCCCAAACTTCTAACGTCGCCTTGGTCGATCAAGGTTTTCTCATTCCCACGCCGGTTCTCTCACGTCCGAGCATGCATCGACTAAAGTGCAAGCGATGCGTCTAGCCAAAAAGTGAGGATCCTCAAATTACACCTGCTGCAGGTGCGATCGTGGGAATGGCTGCGCGCGTGCATTATCGAGTGTGATAACTAAACACATTCCTTTTTCAGTGTACTTGCAAATAAAATTGCAAATATAGGGCTTTGAAAATTAAAAATGGTTAAAAGGTTTTATTAAAAATGTCGGATTATTTTTATTATATGTGGTTGACTTTAAATTGTTCATGGAACAAGCTAATGCATCTTTTGTTATGTTATTGAAGTATTGTATTTCTCCATTGTCGTTTACTACCTTCATATCATTTTTTTTTTTGTTAACTTTAATGAACTTTATATTAATAAGATTGGAAAAGTTTTAGATTTTGCCAACAGGATTTATATCTGTAGTCAACCATTTGCAATACTTTGCCGTGCGGCGATACAATGAAGACTTTTATATAAATGAAATTTACAAATAGATTACCAAATAAGGTATTACAAAAAGCAATTTTCTTCAGCTAACTCTTTTCTTCTTCAGCAGATTCTCAAACTACTCTTTACAGTACTAGTTTCTTTTTCAGACTTTTTAGTTTCTCAGGATATAAGTAAATATATATATACATATATTTTTGAGACAGCCAAAGTAAACATCGCACGCTGCATGTATGCAAGTGTAATGTGGTCCAAATTGTGTTTTCTTTAACTCCGGCAGATTTGCATCGTGAGACTTTGTAATGCATTGTTTAAAGAAAAGAAGTGTGAAGGTTTCTTTTATTTTTCAACTCCTGATTGACGCGCGCTTTGGAGACGGTGCTGATCCTTGTCAAAATCTTCACGGTCTTCAATCGAAATGTTTGTTTAAAATATGCCCTTAAGACTACTTCCTAGAACGCTTCAAGGTAAACGGTCTCATTTTTTGACATAGTTCAAAAATTCGAACAGAAAACGACCATTGCCATTATGACGGACCAAGCCATCTTCATCTGCGCTGTCTACTTTCTGATTGCTTTCATTTTCGAAGCATTTCTCCGGCAACTAAATTCAGTCATATTTGTTCCCATGTTGTTCGATAGCAATATGACAGCAAACTAAAAAAAAATCAAGATCCGGCAACTCACCACTTTTGTGCCTGCATAACAAATCTTAGCTCTTTCGACTCTTATGTGTTTTCTGTCACAGTTTAAGATCGTGTACTTTTTGTACTTATTAATCAACCTTAATTTTTTTTCACACCAATTCTGCCGATATTGCTATCTCTATGATTACATTCAATCACACTATTTTCAACGCATATCGTTAAAAATTCTTGTAAACAATAAAATTGCCATGTCACGTGTCAAATGTAATGATTATCGAGCTCGGGCTTATAATAAATGTGTGCCACGTTAATATACAGTATTGTGCAAAAAATATGCAATTTTTTGACATTTTGTTTGTTCTGTTGTACAAAACACCTCATTTCATAACTTTTTCGAACAGTACATCTGCTGATCGAAGTAAGAAAACCTCTAAAAGTACCGTTAGTTTTGTTGAAAGGGGAAAATATGTTAGCTTGTTCCTTTATCAGCTGTGCAAAACAAATGCAATTATTTTGTTCTTATTCTTGCCTCGTTCTTGGAGATATTCACATCAGGTTAGTGGAAAAATATTTTTTATTATAGAAATTGTATTGAAAAACAGTTATCGTCTTTCAGTCTGCATTTCAAGTTTGTTTATAAAATGGCTCGCAGTAAATATGACACGCGTACAAATTATTATTATTTTGGCTTTTCAAAATGGATCGAAGCAAAAGGAGATAGCCCACCGATTCAAAATTCATGAGTCAAGTGTCTTGCGAATATTGGCAAAGTTCCATTTTAACGGTTCATTCCGGTGGTCGTCCTAGCAAAACAGATAAAAAACGCATCAGAAGATCATCAATTTAATGCGTCGAGAGCATATAGTATATGAAGAATGACTGAGAGTGTGGTATAATGATATTGAATCTGTTCAAATAAGCAGCAGTGTATCAAATCGACCGAGGCAAAACAATATTAAATTAAGAAATAATATAATAAAGATAAAGATAATATTTTATTTTTGTTAGTGACTATAATAACGAGTTTTGGAAAGACAAACGTCAAATCAAAACAAGAAGGCGTTATATTGCAATGACCCTTTATACCAAAAAGCTGCTAATACAATATGAATGCTACATACATGCCATAAAATGTACATTAGATACATATATTGCATACAGTGAACCAAAAAAACACTGGGACACTTATTGCCTTCAAATTCAGCTTGAAATATCATGATGTTGCATGATAATGATCCACATTGTCCCAGTTTTTTTTTGGCCGATGAATTTGAACTATTTTTGATTTAAGCCTTTAATTGATAAAATTCAAAAATTACCAATAAATGAGTTTCGATTACTGAAACCGTATTAAACTGCAGTTTCATATGCAATTTATTTCGTTTTAATATATTAAAAAATGGCTGAGATATTTCAAGCTGAATTTGAAGGTAATAGGTGTCCCAGTTTTTTGGTCCACTGTATATGCTTAATGTATAACATCACGAATCACATGAAGCCAATTTTATGCTCGGTGTATAGCTTGTGAAAATAATTAAATTAAAACCACAATCTTTTTCATTGTACATTTTTAAGCTCCTTTGAATTAGACCAAAGTAAAAATTATGTTCAAACTTTCTGTCAAAATATATCTCAGATAAAATTCGCTCACAATATTCCGTGAAGTATAATGCAAATATAAAATGGATTTGTACTACAATGTCGTTCAGCACTGTTAAATAAGCACCACTTTTACTGGATCATTTCTGGATTATGACAAAACGGCGCGATTGATTAGTTCCTTCAAGTGTTGTAATTTAAATGTTAAAATTTTTGCGTAGTTTGTAAATAGTTATTTGAAAAATCCTGTGCATCAACGCTATGAACTATTAGTTGATAATAACAACAGACAATATGCTCACGAACAGATATGCTCTTCGTGAACTCTTGTTTCTAAGATGCGGCATATATTTTCTAGGTACAACCTCACTGTGCATTTTCTTTAATTTGTGGGCTTATGGATGTTTCACATATATATTTACATATGTAAATTCATGTTTGTGAACTTAATCTTCTGATAAACGAATCAATAGCTGTTATTATTATTAATATTATAATTAAGAAATGATTATTATAATAAGCAAATAAAATTTTTTTTTGATAACACGCATGATATTTATATCAATATCCATAGCTGTTCGTTTCATTAAAAAATAATACTTATAATTAGTAAATAATACTACTTTAATTGACGGTTTACTTGTTGACAACACGCATGATATTTATAGGATCTAAGGCTGTAAGCTTTCGGGTGGTTGTAGCTGAAATAAAATACTTTTGAGAACCTTTGTGGATGAGTTCAGGCAAGCACATGCAGCCAAACAAGACAAGGCAACACTGCTTCAAACAATGAGTGCTATTCGTGAGCTCTACGAACAGAAAAGAAGGGAAAAGCACCAGCTTCTCGGAAAAAAAGAAGGAGGATGAGAAGCACGCTGCCGAGAAAATGGAAAGCTATTATAGCAGGAATGAAGTCCGAATGTTTCACCGAGAGGTAAAACAGCTATACGGAGGATACAAGGTTTGGACCGAAGCCCGCCGGGATCAAAATGGACAACTTGTGGTAGATTGGCAGTCTGTGCTGAGAATCTTCTTCTTCTTATGGCGCTGCAGTCCGGGTGGACCTGGGCCTCAACCAACTTGCCTCTCCAGCTAGAACGGTCGCTAGCTGCCTCCAATTGCGCACTCCAAGTTGGTTGAGGTCCTTCTCCCAATGGCTCAGAATAGAAGACATTTCGTGCCGGAGCAGTGGTGTCCATACGCTCTACATGGCCTAGCCATCTTAAGCGTTGTATCCGAAGACGCTTGACCAGGCGCATGTCGCTGTTCAACCCATATAGCTTGTCATTATATATTCTCCTAGAGATGATATCAACGCAAACAAGACCAAACTAAACACGCAAAACTTTTATTTTAAAAAGACTAAGAGCTTCCTGATCCGCTTTTAATAACATTCAGATTTCCGCGTCATAGAGTAGGACTGGGATGATCAAGCTATTATATAAAGGGAGTTTTGTCCTTCGAGAGAGGGCTTTATTACTCAATTGCCTTTTGATCCCAAAGAAACAGTGATTGGCAAAAGTGATTTTGCGTTTGGCTTGGTACTGGTACTGTTGTTGTCCCTGTTTACCGCGGAGCAGAGGTAGACGAAGTACTTGACTACATCGAAGTTTCTGGGCTTTATTACTCAATTGCCTCTTGAGCCCAAAGAAACAGCGATTGGTAAGAGTTATTCTACGTTTGATTTCGGTACTGATGTTGTTGTCCCTGTTTACCGCGGATCAGAGGTAGACGAAGTCCTTGACTACCTCGAAGTTTCTGCTGCCTTATGTGACGCTCTGGCAGCATGTACATCGTATTGTCCTCATTAACCACCAGACCCATTTTAGCCGCTTCGGCTTCAATGCCAGGAAACGCCTCATTGACGGCTCGCTGTGTTCGTCCAATCACGCCAATGTCATATAAGGTAGCAATTGAACTGACTTATGGAAGATCGTGCCTCTGGTGTTGCCTTGTGAGTCGCTTGACAGTGCGTCGCATTGTCTAAACACTTTTTTTTTGAAATTAAGTGTCTCGGTGAGTTCGTTACCGACCTTGACGGAGCAGCAAGAGTTCTCCATCGTCATCCCACACAATCTGACGAATTTGGTAGGAATGCCAAAAATAGACATGGGACTGTATAGCTCGTCTCTATGCACACTGTCATATGCAGCCGTAAAATCGACGAATAGGTGGTAGGTGTTGATTTGCACTCTACTGTGGACTTCCCCGGTCTGAATCCACACTGGCAGGGACCTGTCTTGCGATGTTAAGAAGGTTGTTCCCTCGATAATTGGCGCAGTCAAGGAGGTCTCCCTTCTTGTAGACCGGGCAAACACATGGGCATCGTTTGGCCGGTCCAGGAGAAAGGGGACCCCTTTGACATCACCAATTATCGAGGTGTTAGCCTTTTGAACACCGTTTACAAGATCCTCTCTGCCCTATTGTACGAGCGTCTGAAACCCTTTTTTCACAACCTGATACGTCCCTTTCAGTGTAGTTTCAGGCCAGGGAAGTTCACGGAAAGACCATGTCTAGTTTTGGCATTCCTACCAAAATCGTCAGATTGTGTATGATGATGATGGAGAACTCTTGCTGCTCCGTCAAGGTCGGTAGCGAGCTCACTGAGACTTTAAATGCCAAAAAAGGTCTTAGACAATTCCACGTTCTGTGCGTAACTCAAAAGTAAACACCAAAGGCACGATCTTTTAAAAGTCATTTCAATTTCTAACTAAAAACATCTAATATTGACGTGACCAACCATGAGGTTAATGAGGACAAAACGAAGTACATGCTGTCATCAAGAAAGGACACACAACATCTACGTCTCGGACAGAGCGTCACACTAGGCAGCAGAAACTTCGAGGTAATCAAGGACTTTGCCTAACACGGCTCCGCGGTAAATAAAGACAGCTTGCTTTATATGACAGCATGATCATACCAGTCCTACTTTATGGTGCATAAGACTGGACGTTACAAAAACCGGATGAGGAAGCCCTTATTCTTTTCGAGAGAAGTCTTGCTTGCGATTTGTGGTCCTGTTTGTGGTGTCTGGAGGAGAATATTTAACGACGAACTCTATGGGCTGTACAGCGACATGAGCCTTGTCAAACTTATAACGCTCAGGATGGCTTGGTTATGCAGAGCGTATGGACACCAATGCTTTGGCTTAAAAAGTGTACAAATCTGAGCCATTGGCACAACGCAACAGAGGCTAAGGTACCGCACGCAAGTCAAGAAGGATCTTAACCAACTTGGAGTGCGCAACTGGAGGCAGCTAGCAAGATATCGTGCTGGCTGGAGAAGGTTGTTGGTTGAGACTTAGGTCCACCCCGGGCTGTAAACGCCGCAAGAAGAAGAACAAGAAGAACCTCCCTGAAAAGGAACTAATTTGTTACATAACAAGAATAAGTTTATGCAGCATTTTAGAAGGTAATGTATAGCATTTTCGGAGGAATTTTATATTTTTTGTTTCATAGTATCATGCTTTCTTTTTACTTACAGTTTAAATAACAGTGCTATCAGATTTGGTGAATCGCATTAATGCCGCAATCGTAGAGCTGAATTTACCACATTTGGGAAGAAAAATTACTATAGCGTTGAAAATGTACTACTTTAGGACGTGCATTATATACATGTTAACAGAAAAACTGTCCTTAGTAATTTCAATGTGTATTATGTAGAAAGCAAATACCATAGCTTACTGTTGTATTCTATTAAGCATGTGTTTCCGCAGTTCTTGAAAACTCCACAAATTCGAAAAAAACAAAAAAATTTGAAAAAAAAACAAATTTTAAATATAATGTAGCATAAATATTGAAATAAATACTATATTACTGTATGTGTTTGTGTCAATATCAACGGGCTTACTTTTGCTTTGAGGAACTACAACACTTTCTGAATAATTAATAAAATAACCAATAATGATATGATGCCTACCCCATTATTGCTGTTTTATTGGTTTGACTAATGTTTAATATACACTTTGTTGTTTTATTTGTTATAATATTTTTAAATCATCAAATCTTTAAAACACTTTGATAATTTACTTACGTGACATGCCCATGCCTTATTGAATTCACAAAATAATGTGCTACTTCGACAAATGGTGCTGATTACTTTACCACAAAAGAAAGTAAAAAAGTCTTTGCTGCTGCGGGCTTCGTTCATCCATCATGTGTCAGAAATTGAAAATAACATTTTCCCTGTTGGATTGAAGAAAGGAGCACTTTTCACAAAATAAACTGAAATCTCAATCATATTCTGCCTTCAGAAGCAAGGTCAGGTGCGGAAGCAATCTGTAATTGTACGCTTGGCACCACATGTCTTCTGCACACTTTACTCCCCGTATCCTTTCTCTTCCGCTTTCCATTCGTTGTTTGTATTTATATATCTCCCTCTTTCTCTCAAGTAAATTTCACTCATTTAACAGGTGCACATCTCAACCCTGTGCGGTTGGAAACATTCGTTTTCCTAATTAAGCTTACCTTTGCGTTGTCCTCGCCACCGTCGTCGCACACCTTACCACTGCTCAGAAAGTGGAAGAATTATGTTTGGCATGTGCGAGGATATATCGTGCACGCACGCAGGGAAGTGTGTAATTTCTACTTCTTGTGGTTTTTTGAAAAGTCTCATTATAGCGGATGTTATAAATACCACAGGAGAAACACAAAGTGGTAAGTTCGCTGGAATAAAGATGTGGTGTAGCAGATGCTTAGTGTCGCTTGCGTTGAACTCTCTGCATTAAATTTGTATACGAACTATACACATACATACCCATTTATATGATGTAAGTGTACAAACATATATAAAATTTTAAATATATCTGTAAGTGTTTCAGAAAAGAAGTTGGGGGAGATATATTATAATAATACTTTTGGTAATAAGCCATTATACGAGTTTTTAATACATTCCAAACTGTTGCATTTACTTATAGTATGTACAGAAATAATATGTGGTTAGGAAATTGATCTCTTCTATTCTTAAGTTAATGAAGGAATATATATGAGACCGACAAGGGTTTAACGGAGTTACGCGGAAAAGCAAATGTCGTTAGTCAGTCTTAGCCTTCAGCGCTTCAGGCATAAAATGTGGGACGCAAAATACATAACAACAAAGTAAATTAAAAAGGTAATAACAGCAAATCAGAATCTTTTATATGTTATGGTAACAAAATGTGATTCGGGTAAGTTAAAATATATGTGAGATTTAATATATTTCTTGACATTCATAAGTATTAAGAATTCGAAAACTACCAACTATACTACCTTGGTGAAATTTTAATTCAATGTTTTGTATATTCGTGAGATAGAAAAGCGCAGTTTGTAGTAATGATATAAACATCCCACTGAATGGAATGACGTTTTAATGATGCTTTGTGTTTGCAATCCATGTTCGAGGTCTAGGTTTATTAAAAAGGAAGGAAGGAACATAATTCTTATTTGTATTAAACTTATACGTTTTTATTTTTTTATCTTGATTTTCTAGTAAAAATTAAATTAAATAAAGTATATATGTTAGGTATAAAAATAATTAATACACACTGGTGCACGCGTTCGTACTGCGGACGGACATAGTTAATAGTAGTATGTAAGAAAAAAACGAAATGTAGCTTAGTTTTTACAGTTTTCTTAGAATTATTTATGTTAAGAATAAGGTTTAAGAACAAAAGAAAAAATAACAAAGAGGCCAAAAGGGAGTAATGTATATTTTTGCTTTATGCCTGACTAGCTTAACTTAGAGCACCCGCATAGGGTCAGTAAGTTATATATAAGAAAATGAATTGTTAAGATAGTTTTAAGAATATTTGTCTACCATATAAGAATAACATAACATAAGTTCATACAAACAAATTTGAATTTACATGCTACGTGTGGACACAAGTAGCATACAAAATAGAAGTCACCGAGGAGAATATGTACTTAAGTTTTACAAATCTATATCAAGAGTTCTTTAAAAATACAAGACTGAACGAAAGGCAGTCCCAAACAAGCATGTGCCATTGTGTGACAGCTCCATTGTTTTAACGGTTTTTGATTTCGTGAACGATATAGTACAATTCTCCAACTAAATTTCATTTACGATACGTGCATAGCGAAACTTTTCGTAAACATCTTCTGTTGTCTGCATATCAGGAAAGTCAACGTCATGATATAAGTTTTGAGAATAATAAAATATAACAAAAGGAACACTGTTTAGGTAACGGCAGTCGATCAAGCAAGCGTGTTATGAATTATATAGTGAACTCCTCATACGTTAACAGGACATCCCAAGTGTTCGACGTAGATGAAACTTGACCCTTTTGACAGTTGCCTCCCAATAACCTCCACTATGTGGTGCTGACGGTGGATTGAAGTTCGAAACAGTGCCGTCGTTGATAAGATACCTTTTTAGTCTTTCCTCTTTTAACGCGGCTCTCAGCAATGCTCGAAGCTTCTTTTCAGCCCCAACAAAAGTTGTACAATTGTCACTGTACAACTCTCTACATTGACCACGCCGAAAAGTGAAACATTTGAACGCAGCAGTAAAGGATGTCGTTGACAGATCGCTTGAAAGTTTGACAAACATTGCACCAGTAGACATACAGAAGAACACTGCTATATAAACTTTGAAGGATTTCTAGCCACGACCCTTGGATAGACGTAATTTCACTGGGCCAGCAAAATCCATTCCGGTGCGGTAGAACGATCTTGAACCTTCCACTCGAGGTTTTGGGAGGTCACCCATGATTTGCTCTTGGTATTTGTGTGCATATCGAAGTGACTCTGTAGCATAGCCTGCATAGTTTGTTGGCCCGCATGTAACGTTGATCACCACAGACGGGTGTGGTGATTTTAGCATTTATCGATATGATTATGAGTGATATGGGACGGTCGACGACAGTAGCTGAAGCTAAAATTACTTCTAAATTTACTTGTCGGTGAACGAGGGTGTGATGGCGTGCTTGACAAACGCAGCAGTTATTTTCACTTCGGCAGTTTAGATAGTCATGACCAGCTGTTAGACAATTTGTGCACAATTTTTTCTCCTGCACAAAGGAAAGTCGTCCTTTCAGAACAGTATGTGCTTACATATTTTTGATATTTCGAATATACAACTGGTTCTTACTGCTTTTTAGAAGTAGTTGTGTGATAAACTGCTGCACCGCGCGTTGGTTTGCCTTTGGCTGAATTTATTTTTTTGATGCTTGTAGATATTTGTTCATGAGAACTAATGGCATCTAACGAACGGCACCTAGCTTCTATAAAAGTAACCTAAGTGGTGAAATTTGCTACTTTGTCACTTTCTTGAGAAAGCTCCAATTATCTGAGTGTTTCCGCACCTTTGCACCTTTGTAGACTACTCAAAGAAAACACGAGCTTAAGTCGCCTACTTTATTTTCTAGACTGTACCCTAAAATGCATATGTACTGCTCTTAAATATATGTAACTTACAATGCAAAAACGAGACAGTGGACAATGGCTGCAGGAAAATCAGACGATCAGTTTGACAAAAATTGATTACGCAAACGATACTCGATTTTATGTGTACAGTACGTTCAAAACAAAGAATATATGTATACCAAATATTCCTTGACTACTACACCTTCTTAATCGAAAAGAAAGCTCGAAAATGAGAATCGACGATGATGCGTTCAACATCATAGAGTTTTCTTAATAATTCCCAGGTTTCGATGTAATTTTCGTTGGTTATCCGAAAGGCCTTATCTACGTTAAGTGCCTCACACTAAACTCATCTGCACAATTAATGTAGCTTAAGTTTACTAGAAATAGTTTTTTTCCTTATGAATAAATGATGTGAAAGCATCATAAAAAGGCCGCCAATATTTCGGATCGCCATGGATTAATTTTTAATTTTTGGCTCAGAAGGACCATGTTTTTTTTTCTTTGAAAAATGAATAAATGTAAATTGTAAGCAACTTCGAATAAAGGTATGCATTTTTATTTAATAAGTAATTATAAACAGTAGATAAACTGGTCTGAACTGATCGAGGTACTCGTACTCGTAAGAAACAAGAGAAGAGAAACAAAAAATTAAAACGATGTGTAGACATACAGAAAAGTGATATAAATTTAATTTAATTTAATTTGATTACATGACTTACTTGTACTTTTTTATACATGCAGTGCATAACATTGGTAGAAGAACCATTATATCAGTCGTCCACAAACCACTGCGGTGTAAGTACGTGATTCGGTTACGTGAGGAAAAACGATCAGTGTTTCTAGTAGAGAACAAAACCATCATATTCAAAGATGTTCGGTATCTCGAGTGTTGGAGCACAAGTGAGGTTTGAACCAACAATCCTCGGTTCGAGTCCGGAGGGAAATAGAAGGAAGTTCTTTTTTAATTAAAACAAAACTAAAAGACAGAAAGTGTGGGAAAGAAAAGTGAAATGGAGAGTGACGAGCGACCCGAGTTCAGTTAATCGGGTGATTTCAAAACGCGCTGGCCGGGGCATAAGGTCACCTAACCAGTGACAGTAGCATCCTCGTGGGTAGCCCCACTAGCGGAACTGCCGAGTTAAAAAGAGAAGGAAGAGGGTGCAACCACAGCACAACCTCACGAAGCGTCGGACGACAGCAATGACGTCAGATGAGGAAGCGGACGCATCAAACAAAGTTGGGGTTGTTTCGAACAAGAAAATTACACCAATAAAGCCAGCAGTAATTCAAGCAACAACAAAATCGGCTTTAGCTGCAATCCGAATCGACATTGGTGCACTCTAATGTGAATCGGAGGGCAACGAATGCCAATTTTCATATAGAGGGAGTTAAAACTCTTTCCGGGTGCTCGCCACATCGGACGCCGACGATGAGGAGGAGCAAATAAGAGAGGAAGAAACGAAGCTGAAGAAACTCCACGAGGAACAACAGCAGCCGCAAAAGCAGAAACAGCAGCAGAAACAACAGGGGCCTCAGCAACAACAGCAGAAATCTAAGGTCCGTTGCCCACCAATAAATGTCTTCGGCATGGGGACGGACGAGCTAGAAACCCTATGTAAGTTGGCCTTAGAAAGAAGACTTATTACATAAAATATAAAACTCCTCAAACCCACACCGTTCATTGCCTAACAATGGACGGATTTAGATTTTTAAAAGAAAAATTAGCGGCATCGACCGTCGATAATTATGCATACATCTCCAGAGGAGAAAGACCACAGTCCTTGCTCCTCAAAGGCATAAATCCTTCTACAGATTTGAAAGTCCTCCTCAACAAGCTGCGACGAGTTGAAAGCGACGAGGTGCATTTCGTAGGGCTTAAGCCTTTTATCACTACGACGGCGAAAGCGAAGAAGAAGGCACTTCCCTTCTTCTTAGTTCAGGTATTCCAGAGCACGAAAATTGACAGGCTTCGAAAATTTCGTTTCGTAGGCGGTCTTAGTGTGAAATGGGAGAAATTAAACAAAACTGACCATATACTTCAATGTACGAAGTGTACGAGGGACATTCAATATATACTCGGTATCGGGGTGAAGCTGTGGTTATAATAGTAATACTATTATTTTGTGCATTAATGTAAAATTTCATATAAATGTGATTATTAATTCGCGTTTTATCTCTAGCTAAACAGAATCGTAATGACAACTAAGACGATGATGGTGAAAATTGAGCATCGCGCTGTAATTAAATTTCTCACTAAGCAAGGAAAAAGTCAAAAAACTATTCATGAAGAGATGGTGGCTGTTTACCAAGGTTCCGCACCTTCATTATCAACTGTGCAAAAGTGGTCAAGCTCAAGCGAGACAAAGAGGGCATTGACGACGACTCCCGCTCCGGCGCCCAGGCTACTGCTTGTACGGCAGAAAGCATCAAAGAAGTCGAAAAACTTGTTCTTGAGAATGCCCCAATAAAGGTGAAAATGATGGCAGAGATCACTAAGCTTTCGACTGGTACCGTTCACACCATTCTTCATGACCATCTTAACCTTTCAAAGGTCAGTGCAAGGTGGGCGCCTCAGAAAAAAGTGAGAATCACATGCTATAGAGGTGTGCAGTGAGAACGCGGACGGTGTTATGTATCGAATTGTTACTGGGGACGAAACATGGGTTCACCACTATGACCCTGAAAGCAAAAAAGAGACCACGCAGTGCCATAAAAAAGGAACAGACCCCCGAAGAAGTTCAATGTCACTCCGTCTGCCGGGAAGCTCACGGCCACGGTTTTTTGGGACTCAAAAGAAATCTTGCTCATTGAGTACACAAAAAAAAGGTGAAACCATCAGCTTCCTACGCTTCCACTTTGCATAATTTGAGGGAGGAAATTAAAAAGAAAAGACGGGGTAAACTCGCAGCGGGTGTGTTGCTTCTTCATGACAACGCTCCTGTTCACACGGCACGAGTTTCCAAGGCTGCTGGCGAGGTTTGAATTCAAAGAAGTCCAACACAAGCCCCTAGTACAGACCCTGCCCCTAGTGATTGTTTCCTGTTTGGAAAATGATTTTCGGATGATGAAGAACTCAAGTCGGCAACAAATGGGTATTTTGCAGAGAAAGAAAAAATTTATTTTTTTGATGGTTTAAAAAAGCTTATCTCAAGATGTAACAAAGGCATTGATGTTAGAGGAGATTATATTTAAAAATAAAAACAATTTAAATTGAATTCGCATTTTCATTCATATCGATACCGAGAATATATTGAACGTAGAACGCTCGGGTACGTCACGGAGGACTGCAACATGGAGGTCCGCTGCGCACGGTGCACATTTAGGTATAACAAAGCCGAATGTCCTTTGGATTCGGACGAAGTCGAAGATAAGGCGTTTTCTACGTTTTTATTCTGTGAATTTGGGACGTCCACGAATCAAAGAACTCCGCCAAAGAGTAAAAGAAGTGAGGAACGACAAAAAGGCAGCCAGGCCAATGGTCCGTGCTCTAACTGCCACTGTTAAGCCGTGCATCTCCTACGCCCAAATGGTGTGAGATAGAGAACCGGCACAACGGACAGTGCCAAAGGCTTCCTAAAACAACCGGAGGCATAGCCCTCTATAAGAGATGTTCTGTCTTCCATCCAGTCGATGCAAACGCAGATAATTGCCTTGCAGAAACAGATGGTCGAACTACAGACAACTTTCCTTACGCAGACGGCTAGAGTAGATTTTCTCTTCTCTCAGCTGCCTGCAAACAAGCGCGTTCAGATATAATTTGCTCACACAAGGTAAGATCCCTTAAGATCCTAGCAGTGAATGTTAACTCGCTGATTAGGATCGAACGGAAACTATCGCTCTCTAATATATTGCAAACCTACAATCCTGATGTTCTGATGGCTAGCGAAACCAAGCTAAACCAAACGCGCAATCTAAGGTACAAAAATTACCATATTACAAGAAGAGACTGACAATCCACTCGGGGTGGCGGAGTCGACCTTTTAATAAAAAGGAATACGAGTATTAGTCACAAGATCATATATAGCAATGAAGTTAGAAGATCTGGTGTGCTAGAAGCGGCCATCGCACGCATCTCTCTCTAAGGTGGAAAGAAGTTGTTTGTGATGACTGCTTACGCATCAGAACCTCAAAACCCTAAATTTCTTTTGGAGCTTGAGGCTCTCTTCACCAGCCTCCGCTTGAGCTCGGAAGAAAACATTTATATATTAGCCGGGGGCTCGAACGCCAAACGCTGTGAATATGGTAATACTGTTTCAAACGAGAGATTAAACGCTCTCTTAGAGTGGATGGAACAAAACAATATTGAGTATAGGCTCGATTTGCTTGCAACCAATGGACCATCATTTCCTAGAAGCGGGTCTTATCCGGACGTGATGCTAATCTACAGACGATTAACAATACTATACGTGGAGCGACGTACGAGGAACTGTTTAACTACGGTCGAGTATGACAGAGATCACTGTGGGCTCGCAGCGGTAATACAGCTAACGAATAAGCTGGAGGAACTGGAGGAATAAGGCGCACATGTCTGTCTTCGGAATGAAATAAGTCAATGGCGATCCGAGAACCCTGGTTTCACCAGGTTCAGTAATGCTCTTCCGGCAAATAATATCGTCGCCGTTGATGGAAACAACTCCATCCTTATTTCGAAAGAGGAACTCTAAGGTATCCCCAACTCGCTGAAGAAGAAGAAGGCAATGGGAATAGATTTGATACCAAATATTGTTCTGCGCCATCTACCCTCTGAGGCGGTGGACGTATACACAACTCTGTTCAACAATTCGTTGAGTAATGCATATTACCCAATGCATTGGAAAACAGCAATATCTCCGTTTTTAGAGTCTTCATCCGCGCATAAGCCAAGTATTTGAGAAGATATTCATTAAAGCTGTAATGCCGGAAAACCAATCTGGTTTCAGGGTGGGGCACTACACCATTCATGCCGCGGTCAAAATTGGTTTCCGACACTCAGTGGAATAGAAATAAGACACAGTGCACAGGAGCTTGCTTAATTGACATGGAAAAGACATTCGACACCGTATGGTTAGAATGTCTCTTCCTCAAGTTGGTCAGGCTCGGCATTTACAAAACATTGCTACATGGTAACAGATAGAAAGTTCGTTGTGAAAAATGGCAACGACATTGTCACAACTGCGTTCCATATAAAAAATGGGTTGCAACAAGGGGCGATGGGTTCGTCGATCTATTATGTTCTTTGCCTAACCAGAAGTGTGAAACTATACTTTTCAGAACCCCGTTGTTCAGAGCCTCAATGGACACGAAAATGAATTGGCACAAGTTCGGCATTGGTGACTCACTGGGACGGGTGTTGACCGTGAAAAATGTAGTAAGATAAGTGGGCATCTGGTTAGGGCAGAATCTATATGGTGGTATCCATTTGGATACATGTCTGACCAGAGCTATAAATGTCTTCGCTATGGCAAGAGGACTGTTTTACAGCAATCATACCATACCATGAGTGAAGGTAATCTGCTACATGGCTATCATACTGCCAATCATGGCATATGATTGTCCTGTGTGGTTCAATGTGAGTCCTTCTCAAATGGAAAAGATGACGGTGTTAGAGAGGCGGTGCCTTCGGGCTTGTCTTCGCTTATATCGAACACATGAATCTGATTACAAGAAATTCCATCCCAACGAAGTCATGTGCAACGTGGCAAGTCTTTTTATTTTATTATTAAGTTGATACGGGGTCACATTGCTCGAGCAATGACTTCAACCAGCAGTCTGATCTTTGGGGTTTACTACCCTAACGTAATGAACCAAGAGAGGGTACGCCTTAACGGCTTTATTCCGCCTGAAGCTTTCTTCTATTTGGACACGAAATCCTTGATACAAGGTGAGGATGGCTACGGTTCAGTAGAGCGATTTCTGACCGAAACAGGGCAGTAACAGACAAAGAACGTTATTTCTACTGGTGGTTACACCATAACCAGCATTCGATGCCGCTAAGTACTTAAAGTAAAACGATGGTATAGTTGAATCACTAGGGCCAACTCACATAGGCTAAGGTAACCTACAGGAAAGGAATTTTATAAAAATTAAAAATAAAAATAAATAAGAAAAATAAAAAAAAGTTAAAAAAAAAGCAAAAAACAAAAAATATGCATCACAGCGTGTAAGATACATTTGTATGGCATACTTATAAATAACACATACGGCCTGGTGCACGCGAGTTACATATCACTCAGCGCCGAATTCGTTCGATGAGTTTCTAAAACAAACAAATGCGAAATAAGCATAAATGCTGCACGACCATAATCGTTGCACGGGCAATGTTTCCAATATTTACAATTATGCTGACATACTGTCTGCATTGAACATGTGATCAACTCTTCAAATTGATCTCTGAATAATCAATTTGATAAATATAAATACAGGTAGCAAAAGCTGAGTGATGTGTACTTCGCTCTCCCAGTTAGTGATATGCACAAAGTATTGTAACTCGGTCTTATTGTAAATAAAGATACTATATTTTTTTTTTCAACTAACACGTAACTAAGTATATACTTGGCGCAGTCGGTAGGATAGTTCTAAAACGAATTATCCAGTGAAAAACAAATCCACTTCGGTTGATACCAAGTATTAAAGTGAAAAAAAAAGTAATTATATATGAGTAAATAATATCAATATGGCCGAAAACGTCAACGTAAAAGAACTCATCCTCGAACTCCAGAGAAGGAACCAACAATTGGATGCATTAAGGAATGCATACCCGGAAACACATGCCTGTATTTACTGGTCATGAATCCATAACCATCAATTCATTTATACGGAACGTAGAATACTATCTGGAGAGAATCACCACCGAGGAATCCAGAAGAGCGTTTACTCTAGCGATCTACATTCCTCAACCGGAAAACTGAGACCTCATCAAGGCGAAACTGAAATTAAGATATAGACCGGACATTGAGCCTTTCCAATTATACAGAAGAATCAGCAATCTAAAAGTAAATTTCGTAAGTGAACTTACTGAAGAAATTTAGGATATTAAATATAAAGCCGACGAACTTATTATTTATTACGAAAATGATAATTAAATAGATTTAAGTTATATAAATAGTATTTTAGTCAATGCAATTAAAGAAATGACGCATCTTTGTTGGACAGAATATATGAAGAGCGTGTACTAGAAAATATTTTACTAATTATGGGTAAACGAAGATATGAAGACTCTTGCATTAGGCCAGAGTATTTGAAAAGGGATAGTTAATAAGGTTTCAAAGAAAGTTGAAGGAACTCATTTTTGGCAAGTTAGAAGAGACAACAATGAATCACGCTTCAAAGAAGGGAACTATTACCATAATAATCAGAATAGAAATAACAATAACATGCACAATAACAATTACGTATCAAACCATAATAATTCAAGGCAAAATAGGAGATTCTACCAACAAGTTGGTAATAACAGAAATTCAGGCCAATTTAGACAAGCTGAGCCTATGGATGTATCAAACATTGAACAGTTTCCAAGGCAGTTCTCAAGATCACATTCGGGCAAATATCGAAAGAACAGAATGTGACTAAGCAAAAAGCAGAGAAACCTTCGGCGATTGGAAACCACGTCTCAGTCAACGAAGGCGAGTTTTTTACGAACTAGCCTCGGATGACTTACCCATAATTCAGATAACATTAGGAAAATCCAAATACTTTGCGTTAATACATACGGAATCATTTTTAAGCATTATTGATGACAAGATAAATCATTTTAAACGAATTAATATAAAACCCTTCCAATATTCCACCATAAACGGGAAAGGATATTTCAACATCGAAGTTCATACGCCAGTACCCGAAGAATAAATCTAAAGCACAGATAATTCTAACGAATAATAAAACGCAAGAAATTGAAATAATAAATCAAAAAAGAATAACTCACATTGCAGATTATGATCTTACAAGATTAACAGATATGTTAAGAAGGTATATTAAAAAATGGTGTAACAGGAATTTTCTCAGAACTTCCCGATCATCAATACAATATGGTACAAGAAAAGTTAATTGAATAATTTTCAAACGAACCTCTAGTGAAATTCATAAAATGTTCCTATAGAGCATAAGTCAGAGAGAGAGTTTGCATTCAGGTATTCAAGCAACATTTAATCAAATCAAAAACAAAATATATTAAAAAATATATTTTGTTATAAAATATATAACACCTACTAATATTAACCAGATCATCCATATTGACACATATGTTCTCAAGAAAAGCAATTTTTTAACTAACAGACAAATTTTCTAAGTTTGGTTCAGCATATTATTTAAATGATAGAAACCACATGATAATTATTGAAGCAATAGAAGAACACTTAACTAAAATAGGTAAACCGAAAAAGATTATCGCGGATAATGAATTTAAAGCAATTCAAATAAAGCAACATTAAGAAAAGGAAGAAATAAGTTTGCACTTAACGAAGCCCAATTCACATACAGGCAATTCAGATGTCGAAAGATTTCATAATACACTTGCAGAGAAATTAAGAATAACAAAGCAAGCAATACAATAAGCAGTTCGAAACTATAATGAACGTTTTCATTCTACAATTAAAGCTACCCCACAACAAGTACAAACACCTAAGATTAGCTCAAAGAAAGTATATGAGAATTTAAAATCGATTAAGGAGAAAAGATTGAATAAAGATAACTCGAAAAGAGAAGATTATGAAGAAAGAAGAACAACAGGTTATATTAAAAATTAAAAGGCAGTTGGGCATAAACATCAACCAAGATATAAGAAAGAAAAGCTAAATAACATTCACACAACAAACATTAAAAGTGTTTCGAAGCACCGCGATAGTATTTTTGGAGCACTTCTTTCGACCAATCGATACGAGCCTTTTTTTGAGCGATTGACAAATTGTGTGGGATCCAGCTCGAACAAATTTTTTGACGGTCAAATGTTCATGCAATATTGAATGTATGCTGGTCCCACTAATGCCTTAGGCACTATGGACGATCAAGAACGCCAAGTAATTGAGGAACATTTAGACAACATTAGTCTTAATAATAAAAACGCCAAATAGGCACGTAAAGATGAACACATACTTTAACAACACGTTTTAACTATTAAAAGAAAGAGAACTAGAAATGAAATAATTTTATTTTGATCAATTGTTAAAACTTAAATATATTGAATCTAAAGTAGACCATATTCAGGACAGTATCGTTTCAGCCAGAACTAGTACTTTGCACCCTAATATTCTGACCAGAAGAACAAATTTATACGTATAAAACCGATTTCTATAAATTGAGACATATCAAACAAGGAGTAACAAAGTACAGAGATAATATGATTGTATTTGCAATAAAAATTACAAGAAATTATATAACTTTATCTCTATCTCTTAAACTATTATGCTTCAACAAAACTATAATATCCGAAAAAATACACAGTCCGAAATTATACCTTTAGATGAGGAAACATTGTTAATTAAAAATGCTAATTTCATAATTAATCAGACATGTTATGAAAGGAATTTGAATCTAAATTGAAACTATTTGATTCATTTCAATAATTGTACTTTATATATACTAAACAAAAAATTCTCAAATGTAAAACACCTACAAAAACAAAGATTTTTATATTCCTAAGGAGTCAGAAGTTACATATAACTCGGCGCCGAATTCGATCGATGAGTTTCTAAAACAAATAAATGCAAAATAAGCATTAATGCTGAACGGGCAATATCCACAATATTTACAATTATGCTGACATACTGTCTGGAATGAAAATGCGGCCTGTTCTTCAAATATCTTCAAATATTTGGTATCTAAGTATATAATTCGCGCCCGTATTTTTACGGACATAGTTAATTCCTACATATGTATATAGTAGATTTAGGCTTAAATCTAGGCTTAGATACTTTAAGAAGGTAAGATGAAATAAGTTATAAGTTAGGTTAAGTAGCAAAAAAATTATGAAATCCAAGATTTTTCCTAATTTTCGTGGAGAAATAATAATCACACTTATGTATGTTCAAGCAGTAAGTTCAGATATTGTAAGAATCCGAGAGGAATTAGACAAATAAAATCCGTAGGTTAGCTAAGAGTTAAGATCATTAGATTTCATAAGTAAGCTAGTTTTAAATATTTTTCTGTCTAGGATGTAAGAAATTGAATTCGAAAACAAGTGCATTATAAACAAGAAAAATTATATGCCGTCAGTTCAATAGTCTGCATTGTGTGAAATGTATCTAAGTGCGACGTTTGTTATTCACAGGCTATACGTTTAGGAATATTCTGTATGTACATAAATGAAATGAAACTGATATCATTTGCATTTATCATTCAGTCCAATTAGAATTGTTATATCATTGTTGTAACTTACAGTTTATGCCAAAAATTCTGATTCGACATTTACTGATTCTTCTTGGCGTTTTTATTCGAAATAATGTTTTCAACGTGGCTGAAGTGGCGTAGTGTGTAGAGTGCGACAATCACACGCCGAAGGTCCGGCTTCGATTACGGGCTGAAGACCTCTAATTGTTCACTACACCACCTCTTTCGAGCTGCTGACAATAGTCAAAAAGTATTAACTGTTTAAGAAACAGCTTCTCAAACTTCGCCGTCGAACAAAAGCTGTAGGTCCCTCCTACTCGTGACAGAACAGTAGCGAGCACAACACGAGTAATTGATGAGCAAGCTAGGCCCTGGTCCCCCTGTGACCTCTCGCGCCGTCTTATAATTATTATTATGAACATATGTTTCGGTATAATAACATTAAAAAAACATTTAAACAGAATAAACAAAAAGTTTAACATTATTCAATTTCCTCCTAAAACTATAAGACGAATTAGCGTTAACATCGGTTTTAAGTCGCGTGTGTCAAGAAGCCACTAATAAGTGTAGTAAATAGAAGAAAAAGTATTCGCTAAAAAATACTTGAATGAAACTCCTGACCTCTGGCACAGCATTATATCTTTAGATGAGTCCAAGTTTTTTGCTGAGCTAGTACTAAAAAGGCTAGGCAAAGGAGACTCCATTTATTCCGAAAAGCACTATTAGAAACTTTAAATCATGGGTTTTGTGAAGTAATGAACCTTATAGGATAAGATATAGAGAATATTCCCTATTCTTCATTGTATGTTGTAATAGTATTTAATAGGAATTGAGAAGTGATTTGTAAATTTATTTTCGTTTTTGAGACGAATAAATATACTCGTACAATAATATAAATTTGTTAAAGAAATCCGTCTTAATAGTTCGTTCGATACTTTTCAATTGCTTCTCTTGCACTTTGTTGGTTGCTGACAACACTGAAAGATTACTGCTTATCTATGGAAAAGTCAACTGCCCGCAGGTCCTTCTACTCTTAAAAAAATTGCATGCACAAAACGAGTAGTAATGAAGGTAGGTCCTGGTTCTCCAAAAGTACTGCGCCGTCTAATTATTAAACAATTTGCAGTCTCTTAAATCCTGCGTAATATTTGTAATCATATGTAAGGTTTTCACGATGCGAAATTGCGCGTTTTTAAAAGATATTAATTTTCACGTTCTTGAAAGGAGTTTATAATTTTTTTTGTTTTTTGATAAATTTCAAAATACCCATTATTTTTCACAAATTTAAAAAATCATTAAAAAAATATAAATATGCATCTTTATGTCAGCTAGATATCACGGCCAATACTGCTAATCTTCCGACATAGCTAAGAAAGTCAAATAGTGGAAATCGAATATTATTGTATTTACTTATGAACTCCAGACTAGAGAAATTGGGAAAATTTACTCCTAAGATAAGTTCGTAACCGCTTTATTAGATTCAGAAATAGTAGGCGTTCTGTGTCATCTCAAGTGGTTTTAAATATCGGGAAAACATATCATCTTTTCTGAACGGCAGGCAGGTTTAGAAGCCAAGCAAGCTAAAAAAAAGTATGCAAGCAACTGTTCTCTTTCAGCAGATAACAGGGTTTATTCAGAGGTAGTAACCTTTTATAAAGACAATCAATTTCATACAGTCAGTTTCTGTTTTGTGACCTAAATAAACTTTAATAATATTTTGAATGTACTACTACAATAATGTGTGTATGAGAAAAAATTGACGCGTTAGGCATTCCTTGTGATATATCAGCTACATTTAAGAAAATTTTTCCTAAATATAAAATAATTAATTTTGTGAATATTTGGCTGCTACGAGGAATCTTTTTTGTGTCTCCAATAATGTCATTGCATAAGGTATGAAACTTCTCGTCCTGCTCGTCACTGACAGAACTTAAACTTACAGGAAAGAAATTTAGTCCAGCATACGCACATTTTATATGACATCATTTGTTTCCTACAAACTTTTGAATAACGTTCACTGTCACTATGTCCAAAATAATATTTTCTTCGTATCAGGAGAAGGAGAATACCAATCTTCTAATCTTGACTTTAAAGGCACAACCTGGATTTTAGATAGACTAAAATCACTAACAAAATTGTTAAAATTACTTTGTGCCAATAAGTACAGTTCCAATGACATGCCGTTCAAATTCCTGAGACGATCTAAATCAAGGTGTATTGTGTATTGTGCATGTTACACAACACAATCAAAGATGTAAATTGGCTGAATAGAACACTTATACAAAACGTTGTATTAATAAAGTTATAATAATAATTGGATGGCGCGACAGTCGACAGGGGGACCAGGGGCTAGCTTGCTCATTAATTACTCGTCTTGGACGCGCTACTGTTCTCTTACGAGTAGAAGGGACCTACAGTTTTTTGCCGACTCCGAACGGCGAAGTTTGAGAAGCTTTCTTAGACAGTTATTACTCTTTGAGTGGTGTCAGCAGCTCGATAGAGGCGGTGCCGTAAA
>CATPCP010000096.1:0-15507 GCA_955652365.1 Eristalinus aeneus
TTCAAAATTTCAAAATTTCAAAATTTCAAAATTTCAAAATTTCAAAATTTCAAAATTTCAAAATTTCAAAATTTCAAAATTTCAAAATTGCAAAATTTCAAAATTCTAAAATTTCAAAATTTCAAAATTTCGAAATTTCAAAATTTCAAAATTTCAAAATTTCAAAATTTCAAAATTTCAAAATTTCAAAATTTCAAGATCTCAAATTTTCAAAATTTCAAAATTTCAAAATTTCAAAATTTCAAAATTTCAAAATTTCAAAATTTAGAAATTTCAAAATTTCAAAGTTTCAAAATTTCAAAATTTCAAAATTTCAAAATTTCAAAATTTCAAAATTTCAAAATTTCAAAATTTTAAAATTTCAAAATTTTAAAATTTCAAAATTTCAAAATTTCAAAATTTCAAAATTTCAAAATTTCAAAATTTCAAAATTTCAAATTTCAAAATTTTAAAATTTCAAAATTTCAAAATTTCAAAATTTCAAAATTTCAAAATTTAAAAATTTAAAAATTTAAAAATTTAAAAATTTAAAAACTTCAAAATTTCAAAATTTCAAAATTTCAAAATTTCAAAATTTCAAAATTTCAAAATTTCAAAATATCAAAACTTCAAAATTTCAAAATTTCAAAATTTCAAAATTTCAAAATTTCAAAATTTAGAAATTTCAAAATTTCAATATTTCAAAATTTCAAAGTTTCAAAATTTCAAAATTTCAAAATTTCAAAATTTCAAAATTTCAAAATTTTAAAATTTCAAAATTTCAAAATTTCAAAATTTGAAAATTTCAAAATTTCAAAATTTCAAAATTTCAAAATTTCAAAATTTCAAAATTTCAAAATTTCAAAATTTCAAAATTTCAAAATTTCAAAATTTCAAAATTTCAAAATTTCAAAATTTCAAAATTTCAAAATTTCAAAATTTTAAAATTTCAAAATTTCAAAATTCAAAATTTCAAAATTTCAAAATTTTAAAATTTTAAAATTTCAAAACTTAAAAATCTAAAAATATCAAAATTTCAAAATTTCAAAATTTCAAAATTTCAAAATTTCAAAATTTCAAAATTTCAAAATTTCAAAATTTCAAAATTTCAAAATTTCAAAATTTCAAAATTTCAAAATTTCAAAATTTCAAAATTTCAAAATTTCAAAATTTCAAAATATCAAAATTTCAAAATTTCAAAATTTCAAAATTTCAAAATTTCAAAATTTCCAAATTTAAAAATTTCTAAATTTCAAAATTTCAAAATTTCAAAATTTCAAAACTTCAAAATTTCAAATTTCAAAATTTCAAAATTTCAAAATTTCAAAATTTCAAAATTTCAAAATTTCAAAATTTCAAAATTTCAAAATTTCAAAATTTCAAAATTTCAAAACTTCAAAATTTCAAAATTTCAAAATTTCAAAACTTCAAAATTTCAACATTTCAAAATTTCAAAATTTCAAAATTTCAAAATTTCAAAATTTCAAAATTTCAAAATTTCAAAATTTCAAAATCTCAAAATTTCAAAATTTCAATATTTCAAAATTTTAAATTTCAAAACTTCAAAACTTCAAAATTTCAAAATTTCAAAATTTCAAAATTTCAAAATTTCAAAATTTCAAAATTTTAAAATTTCAAAATTTCAAAATTTCAGAATTTCAAAATTTCAAAATTTCAAAATTTCCAAATTTTAAAATTTCAAAATTTCAAAATTTCAAAATTTCAAAATATCAAAATTTCAAAATTTCAAAATTTCAAAATTTCAAACTTTCAAAATTTCAAAATTTCAAAATTTCAAAATTTTAAAATTTCAAAATTTCAAAATTTCAAAATTTTAAAATTTCAAAATTTCAAAATTTCAAAATTTCAAAATGTCAAAATTTCAAAATTTCAAAATTTCAAAATTTCAAATTTTCAAAATTTCAAAATTTCAAAATTTCAAAATTTCAAAATTTCAAAATTTTAAAATTTCAAAATTTCAAAATTTCAAAATTTCAAAATTTCAAAATTTCAAAATTTCAAAATTTCAAAATTTCAAAATTTCAAAATTTCAAAATTTCAAAATTTCAAAATTTTAAAATTTCAAAATTTCAAAACTTCAAAATTTCAAAATTTCAAAATTTCAAAATTTCAAAATTTCAGAATTTCAAAATTTCAAAATTTCAAAATTTCTAAATTTCAAAATTTCAAAGTTTCAAAATTTCAAAATTTCAAAATTTTAAAATTTCAAAATTTCAAAATTTCAAAATTTCAAAATTTCAAAATTTCAAAATTTCAAAATTTTAAAATTTCAAAATTTCAGAATTTCAAAATTTCAAATTTTTGAAATTTCAAAATTTCAAAATTCTAAACATTCAAAATTTCAAAATTTCAAAATTTCAAAATTTCAAAATTTCGAAATTTCAAAATTTCAAAATTTCAGAATTTTAAAATTTCAAAATTTCAAAATTTCAAAATTTCAAAATCTCAAAATTTCAAAATTTCAATATTTCAAAATTTTAAATTTCAAAACTTCAAAACTTCAAAATTTCAAAATTTCAAAATTTCAAAATTTCAAAATTTCAAAATTTCAAAATTTCAAAATTTCAAAATTTCAAAATTTCAAAATTGCAAAATTTCAAAATTCTAAAATTTCAAAATTTCAAAATTTCGAAATTTCAAAATTTCAAAATTTCAAAATTTCAAAATTTCAAAATCTCAAAATTTCAAAATTTCAAAATTTCAAAATTTCAAAATTTCAAAATTTAGAAATTTCAAGATTTCAAAATTTCAAAGTTTCAAAATTTCAAAATTTCAAAATTTCAAAATTTTAAAATTTCAAAATTTTAAAATTTCAAAATTTTAAAATTTCAAAATTTCAAAATTTCAAAATTTCAAAATTTAAAAATTTTAAAATTTCAAAATTTCAAAACTTCAAAATTTCTAAATTTCAAAATTTCAAAATTTTAAAATTTCAAAATTTAAAAATTTAAAAATTTAAAAACTTCAAAATTTAAAAATTTCAAAATTTCAAAATTTCAAAATCTCAAAATTAAAAATTTCAAAATTTCAAAATTTCAAAATTTCAAAATTTCAAAATTTCAAAATTTTAAAATTTCAAAATTTCAAAATTTCAAAATTTCAAAATTTCAAAATTTCAAAATTTCAAAATTTCAAAATTTCAAAATTTCAAAATTTCAAAATTTCAAAATTTCAAAATTTCAAAATATCAAAACTTAAAAATTTCAAAATTTCAAAATTTCAAAATTTCAAAATTTCAAAATTTCAAAATTTAGAAATTTCAAAATTTCAAAATTTCAAAATTTCAAAGTTTCAAAATTTCAAAATTTCAAAATTTAAAAATTTCAAAATTTTAAAATTTCAAAATTTCAAAATTTCAAAATTTCAAAATTTCAAAATTTCAAAATTTTAAGATATCAAAATGTCAAAATTTCAAAATTTCAAAATTCAAAAATTTTAAAATTTCAAAATTTCAAAATTTAAAAATTTAAAAATTTCAAAATTTAAAAATCTAAAAATTTCAAAATTTCAAAATTTCAAAATTTCAAAATTTTAAAATTTCAAAATTTCAAAATTTCAAAATTTCAAAATTTCAAAATTTCAATATTTCAAAATTTTAAAATTTCAAAATTTCAAAATTTCAAAATTTCAAAATTTCAAAATTTCAAAATTTCAAAATTTCAAAATTTCGAAATGTCAAAATTTCGAAATTTCAAAATTTCAAAATTTCAAAATTTCAAAATTTCAAAATTGCAAAATTTCAAAATTCTAAAATTTCAAAATTCAAAATTTCAAAATTTCAAAATTTCAAAATTTCAAAATTTCAAAATTTCAAAATTTCAAAATTTCAAGATCTCAAATTTTCAAAATTTCAAAATTTCAAAATTTCAAAATTTCAAAATTTAGAAATTTCAAAATTTCAAAGTTTCAAAATTTCAAAATTTCAAAATTTCAAAATTTCAAAATTTCAAAATTTCAAAATTTCAAAATTTTAAAATTTCAAAATTTTAAAATTTCAAAATTTCAAAATTTCAAAATTTCAAAATTTCAAAATTTCAAAATTTCAAAATTTCAAAATTTCAAAATTTCAAAATTTCAAAATTTCAAAATTTCAAAATTTCAAAATTTTAAAATTTCAAAATTTCAAAATTTCAAAATTTCAAAATTTCAAAATTTCAAAATTTTAAAATTTCAAAATTTAAAAATTTAAAAATTTAAAAACTTCAAAATTTCAAAATTTCAAAATTTCAAAATTTCAAAATTTCAAAATTTCAAAATTTCAAAATTTCAAAATTTCAAAATTTCAAAATATCAAAACTTTAAAATTTCAAAATTTCAAAATTTCAAAATTTCAAAATTTCAAAATTTAGAAATTTCAAAATTTCAATATTTCAAAATTTCAAAGTTTCAAAATTTCAAAATTTCAAAATTTCAAAATTTCAAAATTTCAAAATTTTAAAATTTCAAAATTTCAAAATTTCAAAATTTGAAAATTTCAAAATTTCAAAATTTCAAAATTTCAAAATTTCAAAATTTCAAAATTTCAAAATTTCAAAATTTCAAAATTTCAAAATTTCAAAATTTCAAAATTTCAAAATTTCAAAATTTCAAAATTTCAAAATTTCAAAATCTCAAAATTTCAAAATTTCAATATTTCAAAATTTTAAATTTCAAAACTTCAAAACTTCAAAATTTCAAAATTTCAAAATTTCAAAATTTCAAAATTTCAAAATTTTAAAATTTCAAAATTTCAAAATTTCAGAATTTCAAAATTTCAAAATTTCAAAATTTCCAAATTTTAAAATTTCAAAATTTCAAAATTTCAAAATTTCAAAATATCAAAATTTCAAAATTTCAAAATTTCAAAATTTCAAACTTTCAAAATTTCAAAATTTCAAAATTTTAAAATTTCAAAATTTCAAAATTTCAAAATTTTAAAATTTCAAAATTTCAAAATTTCAAAAATTCAAAATTTCAAAATTCCAAAATTTCAAAATTTCAAAATTTCAAAATTTCAAAATTTCAAAATTTCAAAATTTCAAAATTTCAAAATTTCAAAATTTCAAAATTTCAAAATTTCAAAATTTCAATATTTCAAAATTTCAAAATTTCAGAATTTCAAAATTTCAAAATTTCAAATTTTCAAATTTTCAAAATTTCAAAATTTCAAAATTCCAAAATTTCAAAATTTCAAAATTTCAAAATTTCTAAATTTCAAAATTTCAAAATTTCAAAATTTCAGAATTTCAAAATTTCAGAATTTCAAAATTTCAAAATTTCAAAATTTTAAAATTTCAAAATTTCAAAATTTCAAAATTTCAAAATTTCAAAATTTTAAAATTTCAAAATTTCAAAATTGCTATATTTCAAAATTTCAAAATTTCGAAATTTCAAAATTTCAGAATTTCATAAATTCAAAATTTCAAAATTTTAAGATTTCAAAATTTCAAAATTTCAAAATTTCAAAATTCCAACATTTCAAAACTCCAAAATTTCAAAATTTCAAATATTCAAAATATCAAAATTTCAAAACTTAGAAATTTCAAAATTTCAGAATTTCAAAATTTCAAAATTTCAAAATTTCAAAATTTGAAAATTTCAAAATTTCAAAATTTCAAAATTTCAAAATTTCAAAATTTCAAAATTTCAGAATTTCAAAATTTCAAAATTTCAAAATTTCAAAATTTCAAAATTTCCAAATTTAAAATTTCAAAATTTCAAAATTTCAAAATTTCAAAATATCAAAATTTCAAAATTTCAAAATTTCAAAATTTCAAAATTTAAAAATTTCAAAATTTCAAAATTTCAAAATTTCAAAATTTCAAAATTTCAAAATTTCAAAATTTCAAAATTTCAAAATTTAAAAATTTCAAAATTTCAAAATTTCAAAATTTCCAAATTTTAAAATTTCAAAATTTCAAAATTTCAAAATTTCAAAATATCAAAATTTCAAAATTTCAAAATTACAAACTTTCAAAATTTCAAAATTTCAAAATTTCAAAATTTTAAAATTTCAAAATTTCAAAATTTCAAAATTTCAAAATTTCAAAAATTCAAAATTTCAAAATTCCAAAATTTCAAAATTTCAAAATTTCAAAATTTTAAAATTTCAAAATTTCAAAATTTCAAAATTTCAAAATTTCAAAATTTCAAAATTTCAAAATTTCAAAATTTCAAAATTTCAAAATTTCAAAATTTCAAAATTTAAAAATTTCAAAATTTTAAAATTTCAAAATTTCAAAATTTTAAAATTTCAAAATTTCAAAATTTCAGAATTTCAAAATTTCAAAAATTCAAAATTTCAAAATTCCAAAATTTCAAAATTTCAAAATTTCAAAATATCAAAATTTCAAAATTTCAAAATTTCAAAATTTCAAAATTTCTAAATTTCAAAATTTCGGAATTTCAAAATTTCAAAATTTCAAAATTCCAAAATTTCAAAATTTCAAAATTTCAAAATTTCAAAATTTCAAAATTTCAAAATTTCAAAATTTCAAAATTTCAAAATTTCAAAATTTCAAAATTTCAAAATGTCAAAATTTCAAAATTTCAAAATTTCAAAATTTCAAAATTTCAAAATTTCAAAATTTCAAAATTTCAAAATTTCAAAATTTCAAAATTTCAAAATTTCAAAATTTTAAAATTTCAAAATTTCAAAATTTCAAAATTTCAAAATTTCAAAATTTCAAAATTTCAAAATTTCAAAATTTCAAAATTTCAAAATTTCAAAATTTTAAAATTTCAAAATTTCAAAACTTCAAAATTTCAAAATTTCAAAATTTCAAAATTTTAAAATTTCAAAATTTCAAAATTTCAAAATTTTAAAATATCAAAATTTCAAAATTTCAAAATTTCAAAATTTCAAAATTTCAAAATTTCAAAATTTCAAAATTCCAAAATTTCAAAATTTCAAAATATCAAAATTTCAAAATTTCAAAATTTCAGAATTTCAAAATTTCAAAATTTCAAAATTTCAAAATTTCAAAACTTCAAAATTTCAAAATTTCAAAATTTCAAAATTCCAAAATTTTAAAATTTCAAAATTTCAAAATTTCAAAATTTCAAAATTTCAAAATTTCAAAATTTCAAAATTTCAAAATTTCAAAATTTTAAAATTTCAAAATTCCAGAATTTCAAAATTTCAAATTTTTGAAATTTCAAAATTTCAAAATTCTAAACATTCAAAATTTCAAAATTTCAAAATTTCAAAATTTCAAAATTTCAAAATTTCAAAATTTCAGAATTTCAAAATTTCAAAATTTCAAAATTTCAAAATTTCAAAATTTCAAAATATCAAAATTTCAAAATTTCAAAATTTCAAACTTTCAAAATTTCAAAATTTCAAAATTTCAGAATTTTAAAATTTCAAAATTTCAAAATTTTAAAATTTCAAAATTTCAAAATTTCAAAATTTCAAAAATTCAAAATTTCAAAATTCCAAAAGTTGAAAATTTCAAAATTTCAAAATTTCAAAATTTCAAAATTTCAAAATTTCAAAATTTAAAAATTTCAAAATTTTAAAATTTCAAAATTTCAAAATTTTAAAATTTCAAAATTTCAAAATTTCAGAATTTCAAAATTTCAAAAATTCAAAATTTCAAAATTCCAAAATTTCAAAATTTCAAAATTTCAAAATATCAAAATTTCAAAATTTCAAAATTTCAAAATTTCAAAATTTCAAAATTTCTAAATTTCGGAATTTCAAAATTTCAAAATTTCAAAATTCCAAAATTTCAAAATTTCAAAATTTCAAAATTTCAAAATTTCAAAATTTCAAAATTTCAAAATTTCAAAATTTCAAAATTTCAAAATTTCAAAATTTCAAAATTTCAAAATTTCAAAATTTCAAAATGTCAAAATTTCAAAATTTCAAAATTTCAAAATTTCAAAATTTCAAAATTTCAAAATTTCAAAATTTCAAAATTTCAAAATTTCAAAATTTTAAAATTTCAAAATTTCAAAATTTCAAAATTTCAAAATTTCAAAATTTCAAAATTTCAAAATTTCAAAATTTCAAAATTTCAAAATTTTTAAATTTCAAAATTTCAAAACTTCAAAATTTCAAAATTTCAAAATTTCAAAATTTCAAAATTTCAAAATTTTAAAATTTCAAAATTTCAAAATTTCAAAATTTTAAAATATCAAAATTTCAAAATTTCAAAATTTCAAAATTTCAAAATTTCAAAATTTCAAAATTTCAAAATTTCAAAATTCCAAAATTTCAAAATTTCAAAATATCAAAATTTCAAAATTTCAAAATTTCAGAATTTCAAAATTTCAAAATTTCAAAATTTCAAAATTTCAAAATTTCAAAATTTCAAAATTTCAAAATTTTAAAATTTCAAAATTTCAAAATTTCAAAATTTCAAAATTTCAAAATTTCAAAATTTCAAAATTTCAAAATTTTAAAATTTCAAAATTTCAGAATTTCAAAATTTCAAATTTTTGAAATTTCAAAATTTCAAAATTCTAAACATTCAAAATTTCAAAATTTCAAAATTTCAAAATTTCAAAATTTCGAAATTTCAAAATTTCAAAATTTCAAAATTTCAGAATTTCAAAATTTCAAAATTTCAAAATTTCAAAATTTCAAAATTTCAAAATATCAAAATTTCAAAATTTCAAAATTTCAAACTTTCAAAATTTCAAAATTTCAAAATTTCAGAATTTTAAAATTTCAAAATTTCAAAATTTTAAAATTTCAAAATTTCAAAATTTCAAAATTTCAAAAATTCAAAATTTCAAAATTCCAAAAGTTGAAAATTTCAAAATTTCAAAATTTCAAAATTTCAAAATTTCAAAATTTCAAAATTTCAAAATTTTAAAATTTCAAAATTTTAAAATTTCAAAATATCAAAATTTTAAAATTTCAAAATTTCAAAATTTCAGAATTTCAAAATTTCAAAAATTCAAAATTTCAAAATTTCAAAATTTCAAAATATCAAAATTTCAAAATTTCAAAATTTCAAAATTTCAAAATTTCAAAATTTCTAAATTTCGGAATTTCAAAATTTCAAAATTTCAAAATTCCAAAATTTCAAAATTTCAAAATTTCAAAATTTCAAAATTTCAAAATTTCAAAATTTCAAAATTTCAAAATTTCAAAATTTCAAAATTTCAAAATTTCAAAATTTCAAAATTTCAAAATTTCAAAATTTCAAAATGTCAAAATTTCAAAATTTCAAAATTTCAAAATTTCAAAATTTCAAAATTTCAAAATTTCAAAATTTCAAAATTTCAAAATTTCAAAATTTCAAAATTTCAAAATTTCAAAATTTTAAAATTTCAAAATTTCAAAATTTCAAAATTTCAAAATTTCAAAATTTCAAAATTTCAAAATTTCAAAATTTCAAAATTTCGAAATTTTTAAATTTCAAAATTTCAAAACTTCAAAATTTCAAAATTTCAAAATTTCAAAATTTCAAAATTTCAAAATTTTAAAATTTCAAAATTTCAAAATTTCAAAATTTTAAAATATCAAAATTTCAAAATTTCAAAATTTCAAAATTTCAAAATTTCAAAATTTCAAAATTCCAAAATTTCAAAATTTCAAAATATCAAAATTTCAAAATTTCAGAATTTCAAAATTTCAAAATTTCAAAATTTCAAAATTTCAAAATTTCAAAATTTTAAAATTTCAAAATTTCAAAATTTCAAAATTTCAAAATTTCAAAATTTCAAAATTTCAAAATTTCAAAATTTCAAAATTTCAAAATTTCAAAATTTCAAAATTTCCAAATTTTAAAATTTCAAAATTTCAAAATTTCAAAATTTCAAAATATCAAAATTTCAAAATTTCAAACTTTCAAAATTTCAAAATTTCAAAATTTCAAAATTTTAAAATTTCAAAATTTCAAAATTTCAAAATTTTAAAATTTCAAAATTTCAAAATTTCAAAATTTCAAAAATTCAAAATTTCAAAATTCCAAAATTTCAAAATTTCAAAATTTCAAAATTTCAAAATTTCAAAATTTCAAAATTTCAAAATTTCAAAATTTCAAGATTTCAAAATTTCAAAATTTCAAAATTTCAAAATTTAAAAATTTCAAAATTTTAAAATTTCAAAATTTCAAAATTTTAAAATTTCAAAATTTCAGAATTTCAAAAATTTCAAAAATTCAAAATTTCAAAATTCCAAAATTTCAAAATTTCAAAATTTCAAAATATCAAAATTTCAAAATTTCAAAATTTCAAAATTTCTAAATTTCAAAATTTCTAAATTTCTAAATTTTGGAATTTCAAAATTTCAAAATTTCAAAATTCCAAAATTTCAAAATTTCAAAATTTCAAAATTTCAGAATTTCAAAATTTCAAAATTTCAAAATTTCAAAATTTCAAAATGTCAAAATTTCAAAATTTCAAAATTTCAAAATTTCAAAATTTCAAAATTTCAAAATTTCAAAATTTCAAAATTTCAAAATTTCAAAATTTCAAAATTTTAAAATTTCAAAATTTCAAAATTTCAAAATTTCAAAATTTCAAAATTTCAAAATTTCAAAATTTCAAAATTTTAAAATTTCAAAATTTCAAAATTTCAAAATTTCAAAATTTCAAAATTTCAAAATTTCAAAATTTCAAAATTTTAAAATTTCAAAATTTCAGAATTTCAAAATTTCAAATTTTTGAAATTTCAAAATTTCAAAATTCTAAACAATCAAAATTTCAAAATTTCAAAATTTCAAAATTTCAAAATTTCGAAATTTCAAAATTTCAAAATTTCAAAATTTCAGAATTTCAAAATTTTAAAATTTCAAAATTTCAAAATTTCAAAATCTCAAAATTTCAAAATTTCAATATTTCAAAATTTTAAATTTCAAAACTTCAAAACTTCAAAATTTCAAAATTTAAAAATTTCAAAATTTCAAAATTTCAAAATTTCAAAATTTCAAAATTTCAAAATTGCAAAATTTCAAAATTCTAAAATTTCAAAATTTCAAAATTTCGAAATTTCAAAATTTCAAAATTTCAAAATTTCAAAATTTCAAAATTTCAAAATTTCAAAATCTCAAAATTTCAAAATTTCAAAATTTCAAAATTTCAAAATTTCAAAATTTAGAAATTTCAAGATTTCAAAATTTCAAAGTTTCAAAATTTCAAAATTTCAAAATTTCAAAATTTCAAAATTTCAAAATTTCAAAATTTCAAAATTTCAAAATTTCAAAATTTTAAAATTTCAAAATTTTAAAATTTCAAAATTTCAAAATTTCAAAATTTCAAAATTTCAAAATTTTAAAATTTCAAAATTTCAAAACTTCAAAATTTCTAAATTTCAAAATTTAAAAATTTAAAAATTTAAAAACTTCAAAATTTCAAAATTTCAAAATTTCAAAATTTTAAAATTTCAAAATTTAAAAATTTAAAAATTTAAAAACTTCAAAATTTTAAAATTTCAAAATTTCAAAATTTCAAAATTTCAAAATTTCAAAATTTCAAAATTTCTAAATTTCAAAATTTCAAAATTTCAAAATTTCAAAATTTCAAAATATCAAAACTTAAAAATTTCAAAATTTCAAAATTTCAAAATTTCAAAATTTCAAAATTTAGAAATTTCAAAATTTCAAAATTTCAAAATTTCAGTTTCAAAATTTCAAAATTTCAAAATTTAAAAATTTCAAAATTTTAAAATTTCAAAATTTCAAAATTTCAAAATTTCAAAATTTTAAGATTTCAAAATGTCAAAATTTCAAAATTTCAAAATTTCAAAATTTCAAAATTTTAAAATTCCAAAATTTCAAAATTTCAAAATTTAAAAATTTTAAAATTTCAAAATTTAAAAATCTAAAAATTTCAAAATTTCAAAATTTCAAAATTTCAAAATTTTAAAATTTCAAAATTTCAAAATTTCAAAATTTCAAAATCTCAACATTTCAAAATTTCAAAATTTTAAAATTTCAAAATTTCAAAATTTCAAAATTTCAAAATTTCAAAATTTCAAAATTTCGAAATGTCAAAATTTCGAAATTTCAAAATTTCAAAATATTAAATTTTTAAAATTTCAAAATTTCAGAATTTCAAAATTTCAAAATTTCAAAATTTCAAAATCTCAAAATTTCAAAATTTCAATATTTCAAAATTTCAAAATTTTAAATTTCAAAACTTCAAAACTTCAAAATTTCAAAATTTCAAAATTTCAAAATTTCAAAATTTCAAAATTTCAAAATTTCAAAATTGCAAAATTTCAAAATTCTAAAATTTCAAAATTTCAAAATTTCGAAATTTCAAAATTTCAAAATTTCAAAATTTCAAAATTTCAAAATTTCAAAATTTCAAAATTTCAAAATTTCAAAATCTCAAATTTTCAAAATTTCAAAATTTCAAAATTTCAAAATTTCAAAATTTCAAAATTTCAAAATTTCAAAATTTAGAAATTTCAAAATTTCAAAGTTTCAAAATTTCAAAATTTCAAAATTTCAAAATTTCAAAATTTCAAAATTTCAAAATTTCAAAATTTCAAAATTTCAAAATTTCAAAATTTTAAAATTTCAAAATTTTAAAATTTCAAAATTTCAAAATTTCAAAATTTCAAAATTTCAAAATTTTAAAATTTCAAAATTTCAAAATTTCAAAATTTCAAAATTTTAAAATTTAAAAATTTCAAAATTTCAAAATTTCAAAATTTCAAAATTTCAAAATTTCAAAATTTTAAAATTTCAAAATTTAAAAATTTAAAAATTTAAAAACTTCAAAATTTCAAAATTTCCAAATTTCAAAATTTCAAAATTTCAAAATTTCAAAATTTCAAAATTTCAAAATTTCAAAATTTCAAAATATCAAAACTTCAAAATTTCAAAATTTCAAAATTTCAAAATTTCAAAATTTAGAAATTTCAAAATTTCAATATTTCAAAATTTCAAAGTTTCAAAATTTCAAAATTTCAAAATTTCAAAATTTCAAAATTTCAAAATTTCAAAATTTTAAAATTTCAAAATTTCAAAATTTCAAAATTTCAAAATTTCAAAATTTCAAAATTTCAAAATTTCAAAATTTCAAAATTTCAAAATTTCAAAATTTCAAAATTTCAAAATTTCAAAATTTCAAAATTTTAAAATTTCAAAATTTCAAAATTTCAAAATTTCAAAATTTCAAAATTTCAAAATTTTAAAATTTCAAAATTTAAAAATCTAAAAATTTCAAAATTTCAAAATTTCAAAATTTCAAAATTTCAAAATTTCAAAATTTCAAAATTTCAAAATTTCAAAATTTCAAAATTTCAAAATTTCAAAATTTCAAAATTTCAAAATTTTAAAATTTCAAAATTTCAAAATTTCAAAATATCAAAGCTTCAAAATTTCAAAATTTTAAATTTTTAAAATTTCAAAATTTCAGAATTTCAAAATTTAAAAATTTCAAAATTTCAAAATTTAAAAATCTCAAAATTTAAAAATCTCAAAATTTCAAAATTTCAAAATTTCAAAATTTCAAAATTTCAAAATTTCAAAATTTCAAAATTTCAAAATCTCAAAATTTCAAAATCTCAAAATTTCAAAATTTCAAAATTTCAAAATTTCAAAATTTCAAAATTTCAAAATTTAGAAATTTCAAAATTTCAAAATTTCAAAGTTTCAAAATTTCAAAATTTCAAAATTTCAAAATTTTAAGGTTTCAAAATTTCACAATTTTAAAATTGCAAAATTTCAAAATTCTAAAATTTCAAAATTTCAAAATTTCAAAATTTAGAAATTTCAAGATTTCAAAATTTCAAAGTTTCAAAATTTCAAAATTTCAAAATTTCAAAATTTCAAAATTTCAAAATTTCAAAATTTTAAAATTTCAAAATTTTAAAATTTCAAAATTTCAAAATTTCAAAATTTCAAAATTTCAAAATTTCAAAATTTCAAAATTTAGAAATTTCAAAATTTCAAAATTTCAAAATTTCAAAGTTTCAAAATTTCAAAATTTCAAAATTTAAAAATTTCAAAATTTTAAAATTTCAAAATTTCAAAATTTCAATATTTCAAAATTTTAAGATTTCAAAATGTCAAAATTTCAAAATTTCAAAATTTCAAAATTTCAAAATTTTAAAATTCCAAAATTTCAAAATTTCAAAATTTAAAAATTTTAAAATTTCAAAATTTAAAAATCTAAAAATTTCAAAATTTCAAAATTTCAAAATTTCAAAATTTCAAAATTTCAAAATTTCAAAATTTTAAAATTTCAAAATTTCAAAATTTCAAAATTTCAAAATTTCAAAATTTCAAAATTTCGAAATGTCAAAATTTCGAAATTTCAAAATTTCAAAATTTTAAATTTTTAAAATTTCAAAATTTCAGAATTTCAAAATTTCAAAATTTCAAAATTTCAAAATCTCAAAATTTCAAAATTTCAATATTTCAAAATTTCAAAATTTTAAATTTCAAAACTTCAAAACTTCAAAATTTCAAAATTTCAAAATTTCAAAATTTCAAAATTTCAAAATTTCAAAATTTCAAAATTGCAAAATTTCAAAATTCTAAAATTTCAAAATTTCAAAATTTCGAAATTTCAAAATTTCAAAATTCAAAATTTCAAAATTTCAAAATTTCAAAATTTTAAAATCTCAAATTTTCAAATTTCAAAATTTCAAAATTTCAAAATTTCAAAATTTCAAAATTTCAAAATTTAGAAATTTCAAAATTTCAAAGTTTCAAAATTTCAAAATTTCAAAATTTCAAAATTTCAAAATTTCAAAATTTCAAAATTTCAAAATTTTAAAATTTCAAAATTTTAAAATTTCAAAATTTCAAAATTTCAAAATTTCAAAATTTCAAAATTTCAAAATTTCAAAATTTCAAAATTTCAAAATTTTAAAATTTCAAAATTTCAAAATTTCAAAATTTCAAAATTTCAAAATTTCAAAATTTCAAAATTTTAAAATTTCAAAATTTAAAAATTTAAAAATTTAAAAACTTCAAAATTTCAAAATTTCAAAATTTCAAATTTCAAAATTTCAAAATTTCAAAATTTCAAAATTTCAAAATTTCAAAATTTCAAATTTCAAAATTTCAAAATTTCAAAATTTCAAAATATCAAAACTTCAAAATTTCAAAATTTCAAAATTTCAAAATTTCAAAATTTCAAAATTTAGAAATTTCAAAATTTCAATATTTCAAAATTTCAAAGTTTCAAAATTTCAAAATTTCAAAATTTCAAAATTTCAAATTTCAAAATTTCAAAATTTCAAAATTTCAAAATTTCAAAATTTCAAAATTTCAAAATTTCAAAATTTCAAAATTTCAAAATTTTAAAATTTCAAAATTTCAAAATTTCAAAATTTCAAAATTTCAAAATTTTAAAATTTCAAAATTTAAAAATCTAAAAATTTCAAAATTTCAAAATTTCAAAATTTCAAAATTTCAAAATTTCAAAATATCAAAATGTCTAAATTTCAAAATTTCAAAATTTCAAAATTTAAAATTTCAAAATTTCAAAATTTCAAAATTTCAAAATTTCAAAATTTCAAAATTTCAAAATTTCAAAATTTCAAAATTTCAAAATTTCAAAATTTTAAAATTTCAAAATTTTAAAATTTCAAAATTTCAAAATATCAAA
>CATPCP010000097.1:0-38964 GCA_955652365.1 Eristalinus aeneus
AAAATTTCAAAATTTCAAAATTTAATTTCAAAATTTCAAAATTTCAAAATTTCAAAAGTTCAAAATTTCAAAATTTCAAAATTTCAAAATTTCAAAATTTCAAAATTTCAAAATTTCAAAATTTAAAAATTTTAAAATTGCAAAATTTCACAATTTCAAATTTTCAAATTTTCAAAATTTCAAAATTTGAAGATGTTAAAATTTCAATTCAAGTCCCAAATTTCAAAATTTTAAAATTTCAAAATTTCAAAATTTTAAAACTTCAAAATTTCAAAATTTCAAAATTTCAAAATTTCAAAATTTCAAAATTTCAAAATTTCAAAATTTCAAAATTTCAAAATTTCAAAATTTCAAAATTTCAAAATTTCAAAATTTCAAAATTTCAGAATTTCAAAATTTCAAAATTTTAAAATTTCAACATTTCAAAATTTCAAAATATCAAAATTTCAAAATTTCAAAATTTCAAAATTTCAAAATTTCACAATCTCAAAATTTCAAAATTTCAAAATTTCAAAATTTAAAAATTTCAAAATTTCAAAATGTCAAAGTTTCGAAATTCCCAAACTTAAAAATTTCAAAATTTCAAAATTCCCAAATTTCAAAATACCAAAATTTTAAAATTTTGCAATCTAAAAATTTCAAAATATCAAAATTTCAAAATCTCAAAATTTCAAAATTTCAACATTTCAAAATTTCAAAATTTCAAAATTTCAGAATTTCAAAATTTCAAAATTTCAAAATTTCAAAATTTCAAAATTTCAAAATTTCAAAATTTCAAAATTTCAAAATTTCAAAATTTCAAAATTTCAAAATTTCAAAATTTCAAAATTTCAAAATTTCAAAATTTCAAAATTTCAAAATTTCAAAATTTCAAAATTTCAAAATTTCAAAATTTCAAAATTTCAAAATTTCAAAATTTCATAATTTCAAAATTTCAAAATTTGGAAATTTCAAAATGTCAAAGTTTCGAAATTCCCAAACTTAAAAATTTCAAAATTTCAAAATTCCCAAATTTCAAAATACCAAAATTTTAAAATTTTGCAATCTAAAAATTTCAAAATATCAAATTTCACAATCTCAAAATTTCAAAATTTCAAAATTTCAACATTTCAAAATTTCAAAATTTCAAAATTTCAAAATTTCAAAATTTCAAAATTTCAAAATTTCAAAATTTCAAAATTTCAAAATTTCAAAATTTCAAAATTTCAAAATTTCAAAATTTCAAAATTTCAAAATATCACAATCTCAAAATTTTAATATTTCAAAATTTCAAAATTTTAAAATTTCAAATCTAAAAATTTCAAAATATCAAAATTTCACAATCTCAAAATTTCAAAATTTTAACATTTCAAAATTTCAAAATTTCAAGATTTCAAAATATCACAATCTCAAAATTTTAATATTTCAAAATTTCAAAATTTCAAAATTTCAAAATTTTTTTTAAAATTTCAAAATTTCAAAATTTCAAAATTTCAAAATTTCAAAATTTCAAAATTTCAAAATTTCAAAATTTCAAAATTTCAAAATTTCAAAATTTTAAAATTTTAAAATTTCAAAATTTCAAAATTTCAAAATTTCAAAATTTCAAAATTTTAAAATTTCAAAATTTCAAAATATCAAAATTTCAAAATTTCAAAATTTCAAAATTTCAAAACTTCAAAATTTCAATATTTCAAAATTTCAAAATATCAAAATTTCAAAATTTTAAAATTTCAAAATTTCAAAATTTCAAAATTTCAAAATATCAAAATTTCAAAATTTCAAAATTTCGAAATTTCAAAATTTCAAAATTTCAAAATTTCAAAATTTCAAAATTTCAAAATTTCAAAATTTCAAAATTGCAAAATTTCACCATTTCAAATTTTCAAATTTTCAAAATTTTAAAATTTCAAATTTTCAAAATTTCAAAATTTGAAGATGTCAAAATTTCAATTCAAGTCCCAAACTTCAAAATTTTACAATTTCAAAATTTCAAAATTTCAAAACTTCAAAATTTCAAAATTTCAAAATTTCGAAATTTCAAAATTTCAAAATTTAAAAATTTCAAAATTTAAAAATTTCAAAATTTCAAAATTGCAAAATTTCACAATTTCAAATTTTCAAATTTTCAAAATTTTAAAATTTCAAATTTTCAAAATTTCAAAATTTGAAGATGTCAAAATTTCAACTCAAGTCCCAAACTTCAAAATTTTAAAATTTCAAAATTTCACAATTTCAAAATTTCAAAATTTCAAAATTTCAAAATTTCAAAATTTCAAAATTTCAAAATTTCAAAAATTCAAAATTTCAAAATTTCAAAATTTCAAAATTGCAAAATTTCACAATTTCAAATTTTCAAATTTTCAAAATTTTAAAATTTCAAATTTTCAAAATTTCAAAATTTGAAGATGTCAAAATTTCAATTCAAGTCCCAAACTTCAAAATTTCAAAATTTCAAAATTTCAAAATTTCAAAATTTCAAAATTTCAAAATTGCAAAATTTCACAATTTCAAATTTTCAAATTTTCAAAATTTTAAAATTTCAAATTTTCAAAATTTCAAAATTTGAAGATGTCAAAATTTCAATTCAAGTCCCAAACTTCAAAATTTTACAATTTCAAAATTTCAAAATTTCAAAACTTCAAAATTTCAAAATTTCAAAATTTCAAAATTTCGAAATTTCAAAATTTCAAAATTTCAAAATTTCAAAATTTCAAAATTTCAAAATTTCAAAATTGCAAAATTTCACAATTTCAAATTTTCAAAATTTTGAAATTTCAAATTTTCAAAATTTCAAAATTTGAAGATGTCAAAATTTCAATTCAAGTCCCAAACTTCAAAATTTTAAAATTTCAAAATTTCACAATTTCAAAATTTCAAAATTTCAAAATTTCAAAATTTCAAAATTTCAAAATTTCAAAATTTCAAAATTTCAAAATTTCAAAATTTCAAAATTTCAAAATTTCAAAATTTCAAAATTTCAAAATTTCAAAATTTCAAAATTTCAGAATTTCAAAATTTCAAAATTTCAAAATTTCAAAATTTCAAAATTTTAAAATTTCAAAATTTCAAAATTTCAAAATTTCAAAATTTCAAAATTTCAAAATTTCAAAATTTCAAAATTTCAAAATTTCAAAATTTCAAAATTTCAAAATTTCAAAATTTCAAAATTTCAAAATTTCAAAATTTCAAAATTTCAAAATTTCAAAATTTCAAAATTTCAAAATTTCAAAATTTCATAATTTCAAAATTTCAAAATTTGGAAATTTCAAAATGTCAAAGTTTCGAAATTCCCAAACTTAAAAATTTCAAAATTTCAAAATTCCCAAATTTCAAAATACCAAAATTTTAAAATTTTGCAATCTAAAAATTTCAAAATATCAAATTTCACAATCTCAAAATTTCAAAATTTCAAAATTTCAACATTTCAAAATTTCAAAATTTCAAAATTTCAAAATTTCAAAATTTCAAAATTTCAAAATTTCAAAATATCACAATCTCAAAATTTTAATATTTCAAAATTTCAAAATTTTAAAATTTCAAATCTAAAAATTTCAAAATATCAAAATTTTACAATCTCAAAATTTCAAAATTTCAAAATTTTAACATTTCAAAATTTCAAAATTTCAAGATTTCAAAATATCACAATCTCAAAATTTTAATATTTCAAAATTTCAAAATTTCAAAATTTCAAAATTTCAAATTTTTTTTTAAAATTTCAAAATTTCAAAATTTCAAAATTTCAAAATTTCAAAATTCCAAAATTTCAAAATTTCAAAATTTCAAAATTTCAAAATTTCAAAATTTCAAAATTTTAAAATTTTAAAATTTCAAAATTTCAAAATTTCAAAATTTCAAAATTTTAAAATTTCAAAATTTCAAAATATCAAAATTTCAAAATTTCAAAATTTCAAAATTTCAAAATTTCAAAACTTCAAAATTTCAATATTTCAAAATTTCAAAATATCAAAATTTCAAAATTTCAAAATTTCAAAATTTCAAAATTTCAAAATTTCAAAATATCAAAATTTCAAAATTTCAAAATTTCGAAATTTCAAAATTTCAAAATTTCAAAATTTCAAAATTTCAAAATTTCAAAATTGCAAAATTTCACAATTTCAAATTTTCAAATTTTCAAAATTTTAAAATTTCAAATTTTCAAAATTTCAAAATTTGAAGATGTCAAAATTTCAATTTAAGTCCCAAACTTCAAAATTTTACAATTTCAAAATTTCAAAATTTCAAAACTTCAAAATTTCAAAATTTCAAAATTTCAAAATTTCAAAATTTCAAAATTTCGAAATTTCAAAATTTCAAAATTTCAAAATTTCAAAATTTCAAAATTTCAAAATTTCAAAATTGCAAAATTTCACAATTTCAAATTTTCAAATTTTCAAAATTTTAAAATTTCAAATTTTCAAAATTTCAAAATTTGAAGATGTCAAAATTTCAATTCAAGTCCCAAACTTCAAAATTTCAAAATTTCACAATTTCAAAATTTCAAAATTTCAAAATTTCAAAATTTCAAAATTTCAAAATTTCAAAATTTCAAAATTTCAAAATTTCAAAATTTCAAAATTTCAAAATTTCAAAATTTCAAAATTGCAAAATTTCACAATTTCAAATTTTCAAATTTTCAAAATTTTCAAATTTCAAATTTTCAAAATTTCAAAATTTGAAGATGTCAAAATTTCAATTCAAGTCCCAAACTTCAAAATTTCAAAATTTCAAAATTTCAAAATTTCAAAATTTCAAAATTTCAAAATTTCAAAATTTCAAAATTTCAAAATTTCAAAATTTCAAAATTTCAAAATTTCAAAATTTCAAAATTTCAAAATTTCAAAATTTCAAAATTTCAAAATTTCAAAATTTCAAAATTTCAAAATTTCAAAATTTCAAAATTTCAAAATTTCAAAATTGCAAAATTTCACAATTTCAAATTTTCAAATTTTCAAAATTTTAAAATTTCAAATTTTCAAAATTTCAAAATTTGAAGATGTCAAAATTTCAATTCAAGTCCCAAACTTCAAAATTTTAAAATTTCAAAATTTCAAAATTTCAAAACTTCAAAATTTCAAAATTTCAAAATTTCAAAATTTCAAAATTTCAAAATTTCAAAATTTCAAAATTTTAAAATTTTAAAATTTCAAAATATCAAAATTTCAAAATTTCAAAATTTCAAAATTTCAAAATTTCAAAATTTCAAAATTTCAAAATTTCAAAATTTCAAAATTTCAAAATTTCAAAATTTCAAAATTTCAGAATTTCAAAATTTCAAAATTTCAAAATTTCAAAATTTCAAAATTTCAAAATTTCAAAATTTCAAAATTTCAAAATTTCAAAATTTCAAAATTTCACAATTTCAAAATTTCAAAATGTCAAAGTTTCGAAATTCCCAAACTTAAAAATTTCAAAATTTCAAAATTCCCAAATTTCCAAATACCAAAATTTTAAAATTTTGCAATCTAAAAATTTCACAATATCAAAATTTCAAAATCTCAAAATTTCAAAATTTCAACATTTCAAAATTTCATAATTTCAAAGTTTCAAAATATCACAATCTCAAAATTTTAATATTTCAAAATTTCAAAATTTCAAAATATCAAAATTTCAAAATTTCAAAATTTCAAAATTTCAAAATTTCAAAATTTCAAAATTTCAAAATTTCAAAATTTCAAAATTTCAAAATTTCAAAATTTCAAAATTTCAAAATTTCAAAATTTCAAAATTTCAAAATTTCAAAATTTCAAAATTTCAAAATTTCAAAATTTCAAAATTTCAAAATTTAAAAATTTTAAAATTTAAAAACTTCAAAATCTCAAAATTTTAAAATTTCAAAATTTAAAAAATTTTAAAATTTCAAAATTGCAAAATTTCAAAATTTCAAAATTTCAAAATTTCAAAATTTCAAAAATTCAAAATTTCAAAATTTCAAAATTTCAGAATTTCAAAATTTCAAAATTTCAAAATTTCAAAATTTCAAAATTTCAAAATTTCAAAATTTCAAAATTTTAAAATTTCAAAATATCAAAATTTCAAAATTTCAAAATTTCAAAACTTAAAATTTCAAAATTTCAAAATTTCAAGATTTCAAAATTTCAAAATTTCAAAATTTCAAAGTTTCAAAATTTCAAAATTTCAAAACTTCAAAATTTCAAAATTTCAAAATTTTAAAATATCAAAATTTCAAAATTTCAAAATTTCAAAATTTCAAAATTTCAAAATTTCAAAATTTCAAAATTTCAAAATTTCAAAATTTCAAAATTTCAAAATTTCAAAATTTCAAAATTTCAAAATTTCAAAATTTCAAAATTTCAAAATTTCAAAATTTCAAAATTTCAAAATTTCAAAATTTCAAAATTTCAAAATTTCAAAATTTCAAAATTTCAAAATTTCAAAATTTCAAAATTTCAAAATTTCAAAATTTCAAAATTTCAAAATTTCAAAATTTTAAAATTTCAAAATTTCAAAATTTCAAAATTTCAAAATTTCAAAATTTCAAAATTTCAAAATTTCAAAATTTCAAAATTTCAAAATTTCAAAATTTCAAAATTTAAAAATTTCAAAATTTCAAAATTTCAAAATTTCAAAATTTCAAAATTTCAAAATTTCAAAATTTCAAAATTTCAAAATTCCGAAATTTCAAAATTTTAAAATTTCAAAATTTCAAAATTTCAAAATTTGAAGATGTCAAAATTTCAATTCAAGTCCCAAACTTCAAAATTTCAAAATTTCAAAATTTCAAAATTTCAAAATTTCAAAATTTCAAAATTTCAAAATTTCAAAATTTCAAAATTTCAAAATTTCAAAATTTCAAAATTTCAAAATTTCAAAATTTCAAAATTTCAAAATTTCAAAATTTCAAAATTGCAAAATTTCACAATTTCAAATTTTCAAATTTTCAAAATTTTAAAATTTCAAATTTTCAAAATTTCAAAATTTTAAGATGTCAAAATTTTAATTCAAGTCCCAAACTTCAAAATTTTAAAATTTCAAAATTTCAAAATTTCAAAATTTCAAAATTTCAAAATTTCAAACTTTCAAAATTTCAAAATTTCAAAATTTCAAAATTTCAAAATTTCAAAATTTCAAAATTTCAAAATTTCAAAATTTCAAAATTTCAAAATTTCAAAATTTCAAAATTTCAAAATTTCAAAATTTCAAAATTTCAAAATTTCAAAATTTCAAAATTTCAAAATTTCAAAATTTCACAATTTCAAAATTTCAAAATTTCAAAATTTTAAAATTTCAAAATTTCAAAATTTCAAAATTTCAAAATTTCAAAATTTCAAAATTTCAAAATTTCAAAATTTCAAAATTTCAAAATTTCAGAATTTCAAATTTCAAAATTTCAAAATTTCAAAATTTCAAAATTTCAAAATTTCAAAATTTCACATTTCAAAATTTCAAAATTTAAAAATTGGAAATTTCAAAATTTTAAAATGTCAAAGTTTCGAAATTCCCAACTTAAAAATTTCAAAATTTCAAAATACCAAAATTTTAAAATTTTGCAATCTAAAAATTTCACAATATCAAAATTTCAAAATCTCAAAATTTCAAAATTTCAACATTTCAAAATTTCAAAATTTCAAAATTTCAAAATTTCAAAATTTCAAAATTTCAAAATTTCAAAATTTCAAATTTCAAAATTTCAAAATTTCAAAATTTCAAAATTTCAAAATTTCAAAATTTCAAATTTCAAATTTCAAAATTTCAAAATTTCAAAATTTCAAAATTTCAAAATTTCAAATTTCAAAATTTCAAAATTCAAAATTTCAAAATTTTAAAATTTTAAAATTTCAAAATTTCAAAATCTCAAAATTTTAAAATTTCAAAATTTAAAAAATTTTAAAATTTCAAAATTTCAAAATTGCAAATTTCAAATTTCAAAAATTCAAAATTTCAAAATTTCAAAATTTCAGAATTTCAAAATTTCAAAATTTCAGAATTTCAAAATTTCAAAATTCAAAATTTTAAAATTTCAAAATTTCAAAATTTTAAAATTTCAAAATTTCAAAATTTCAAAATTTCAAAACTTCAAAATTTCAAATTTCAAAATTTCAAAATTCAAAATTTCAAAATTTCAAATTTCAAAATTTCAAAATTTCAAAATTTCAAAATTTCAAAATTTCAAAATTTCAAAATTTCAAAATTTCAAATTTCAAAATTGCAAAATTTCACAATTTCAAATTTTCAATTTTCAAAATTTTAAAATTTCAAATTTTCAAAATTTCAAAATTTTAAGATGTCAAAATTTTAATTCAAGTCCCAAACTTCAAAATTTTAAAATTTCAAAATTTCAAAATTTCAAAACTTCAAATTTCAAAATTTCAAAATTTCAAAATTTCAAAATTTCAAAATTTCAAAATTTCAAAATTTCAAATTTCAAAATTTCAAAATTTCAAAATTTCAAAATTTCAAAATTCAAAATTTCAAAATTTCAAATTTCAAAATTTCAAAATTTCAAAATTTCAAAATTTCAAAATTTCAAAATTTCAAATTTCAAAATTTCAAAATTTCAAAATTTCAAAATTCAAAATTTCAAAATTTCAAAATTTCAAAATTTCAAAATTTCAAAATTTCAAAATTTCAAAATTCAGAATTTCAAAATTTCAAAATTTCAAAATTTCAAAATTTCAAAATTTCAAAATTTCACAATTTCAAAATTTCAAAATTTAAAAAATTTGGAAATTTCAAAATTTTAAATGTCAAAGTTTCGAAATTCCCAAACTTAAAAATTTCAAAATTTCAAAATACCAAAATTTAAAATTTTGCAATCTAAAAATTTCACAATATCAAATTTCAAAATCTCAAAATTTCAAAATTTCAACATTTCAAAATTTCATAATTTCAAATTTCAAAATATCACAATCTCAAAATTTTAATATTTCATAATTTCAAAATTTCAAAATTTCAAAATTTCAAAATTTCAAATTTCAAAATTTCAAAATTTCAAAATTTCAAAATTTCAAATTTCAAAATTTCAAAATTTCAAAATTTCAAAATTTCAAAATTTCAAATTTCAAATTTCAAAATTTCAAAATTTCAAAATTTCAAAATTTCAAAATTTCAAAATTCAAAATTTCAAAATTTAAAATTTTAAAATTTCAAAATTTCAAAATCTCAAAATTTTAAAATTTCAAAATTTAAAAAATTTTAAAATTTCAAAATTTCAAAATTGCAAATTTCAAAATTTCAAAATTTCAAAAATTCAAAATTTCAAAATTTCAAAATTTCAGAATTTCAAAATTTCAAAATTTCAAAATTTCAAAATTTCAAAATTTCAAAATTTCAAATTTCAAAATTTCAAATTTCAAAATTCAAAATTTCAAAATTTCAAAATTTCAAAATTTCAAAATTTCAAAATTTCAAAATTTCAAAATCTCAAAATTTTAAAATTTCAAAATTTAAAAATTTTAAAATTTCAAAATTTCAAAATTGCAAAATTTCAAAATTTCAAAATTTCAAAATTCAAAATTTCAAAATTTCAAAATTTCAGAATTTCAAAATTTCAAAATTTCAAAATTTCAAAATTTCAAATTTCAAAATTTCAAAATTTTAAAATTTCAAAATTTCAAAATATCAAAATTTCAAAATTTCAAAATTTCAAAATTTCAAAATTAAAATTTCAAAATTTCAAAATTTAAAAATTTTAAGATTTCAAAATTTAAAAATTTCAAAATTTCAAAGTTTCAAAATTTTAAAATTTCAAAACTTCCAAATTTCAAAATTTCAAAATTTTAAAATATCAAAATTTCAAAATTTCAAAATTTCAAAATTTCAAAATTTCAAAATTTCAAAATTTCAAAATTTCAAAATTTCAAAATTTCAAAATTTCAAATTTCAAAATTCAAAATTTCAAAATTTCAAATTTCAAAATTTCAAAATTTCAAAATTTCAAAATTTCAAAATTTCAAAATTTCAAAATTTCAAAATTTCAAAATTTCAAAATTTCAAAATTTCAAATTTCAAAATTTCAAAATTTCAAAATTTCAAAATTCAAAATTTCAAAATTTCAAAATTTCAAAATTTCAAAATTTCAAAATTTCAAAATTTCAAAATTTCAATATTTCAAAATTTCAAAATTTCAAAATTTCAAAATTCAAAATTTCAAAATTTCAAAATTCCAAAATTCCGAAATTTCAAAATTTTAAAATTTCAAAATTTCAAAATTTCAAAATTTCAGAATTTAAAAATTTAAAAATTTCAAAATTTCAAAATTTCAAAATTTCAAAATTTCAAAATTTTCAAAATTTCAAAATTTCAAAATTTCAAAATTTCACAATTTCAAAATTTCAAAATTTCAAAATTTGGAAATTTCAAATTTCAAAATGTCAAAGTTTCGAAATTCCCAAACTTAAAAATTTAAAAATTCCCAAATTTCAAAATACCAAAATTTCAAAATTTTGCAATCTAAAAATTTCAAAATATCAAAATTTCAAAATCTCAAATTTCAAAATTTCAAAATTTCAACATTTCAAAACTTCAGAATTTCAAAATTTCAAAATTTCAAAATTTCAAATTTCAAATTTCAAAATTTCAAAATTTCAAAATTTCAAAATTTCAAAATTTCAAAATTTCAAATTTCAAAATTTCAAAATTTCAAAATTTCAAAATTTCAAAATTTCAAAATTTCAAAATTTCAGAATTTCAAATTTCAAAATTTCAAAATTTCAAAATTTCAAAATTTCAAAATTTGAAAATTTCAAAATTTCAAAATTTCACAATTTCAAATTTCAAAATTTCAAAATTTCAAAATTTGGAAATTTCAAAATTTCAAAATGTCAAAGTTTCGAAATTCCCAAACTTAAAAATTTCAAAATTTCAAATTCCCAAATTTCAAAATACCAAAATTTTAAAATATTGCAATTTAAAAATTTCAAAATATCAAAACTTCAAAATCTCAAAATTTCAAAATTTCAAAATTTCAAAATTTCAAAATTTCAGAATTTCAAAATTTCAAAATTTCAAAATTTCAAAATTTCAAAATTTCAAAATTTCAAAATTTCAAAATTTCAAAATTTCAAAATTTCAAAATTTCAAAATTTCAGAATTTCAAAATTTCAAAATTTCAAAATTTCAAAATTTCAAAATTTCAAAATTTCAAAATGTCAAAATTTCAAAATTTCAAAATTTCAAAATTTCAAAATTTCAAAATTTCAAAATTTCAAAATTTCAAAATTTCAAAATTCAAAATTTCAAAATTTCAAAATTTCAAAATTTCAAAATTTCATAATTTCAAAATTTCAAAATTTCAAAATTTCAAAATTTCAAAATTTCAGAATTTTAAAATTTGAAAATTTCAAAATTTCAAAATTTCAAAATTTCAAAATTTCAAAATTTCAAAATTTCACAATTTTAAAATTTCAAAATTTCAAAATTTCAAAATTTGGAAATTTCAAAATTTCAAAATGTCAAAGTTTCGAAATTCCCAAACTTAAAAATTTCAAAATTTCAAAATTCCCAAATTTCAAAATACCAAAATTTTAAAATTTTGCAATCTAAAAATTTCAAAATATCAAAATTTCAAAATCTCAAAATTTCAAAATTTCAAAATTTCAACATTTCAAAATTTGAGAATTTCAAAATTTCAAAATTTCAAAATTTCAAAATTTCAAAATTTCAAAATTTCAAAATTTCAAAATTTCAAAATTTCAAAATTTCAAAATTTCAAAATTTCAAAATATCAGAATTTCAAAATTTCAAAATTTCAAAATTTCAAAATTTCAAAATTTCAAAATTTCAAAATTTCAAAATTTCACAATTTCAAAATTTCAAAATTTCAAAATATCAAAATTTCAAAATTTGGAAATTTCAAAATTTCAAAATGTCAAAATTTCGAAATTCCCAAACTTAAAAATTTCAAAATTCCCAAATTTCAAAATACCAAAATTTTAAAATTGTGCAATCTAAAAATTTCAAAATATCAAAATTTCAAAATCTCAAAATTTCAAAATTTCAAAATTTCAAAATTTCAAAATTTCAAAATTTAAAAATTTCAGAATTTCAAAATTTCAAAATTTCAAAATTTCAAAATTTCAAAATTTCAAAATTTCAAAATTTCAAAATTTCAAAATTTCAAAATTTCAAAATTTCAAAATTTCAAAATTTCATAATTTCAAAATTTCAAAATTTCAAAATTTGGAAATTTCAAAATGTCAAAGTTTCGAAATTCCCAAACTTAAAAATTTCAAAATTTGAAAATTCCTAAATTTCAAAATACCAAAATTTTAAAATTTTGCAATCTAAAAATTTCAAAATATCAAAATTTCACAATCTCAAAATTTCAAAATTTCAACATTTCAAAATTTCAAAATTTCAAAATTTCAAAATATCACAATCTCAAAATTTTAATATTTCAAAATTTCAAAATTTCAAAATTTCAAAATTTCAAAATTTCAAAATTTCAAATCTAAAAATTTCAAAATATCAAAATTTCACAATCTCAAAATTTCAAAATTTCAAAATTTTAACATTTCAAAATTTTAAAATTTCAAAATATCACAATCTCAAAATTTTAATATTTCAAAATTTCAAAATTTCAAAATTTCAAAATTTCAAAATTTCAAAATTTCAAAATTTCAAAATTTCAAAATTTCAAAATTTCAAAATTTCAAAATTTCAAAATTTCAAAATTTCAAAATTTCAAAATTTCAAAATTTCAAAATTTCAAAATTTCAAAATTTCAAAATTTCAAAATTTCAAAATTTCAAAATTTCAAAATTTCAAAATTTCAAAATTTCAAAATTTCAAAATTTTAATATTTTAAAATTTCAAAATTTCAAAATTTCAAAATTTTAAAATTTGAAAATTTCAAAATATCAAAATTTCAAAATTTCAAAATTTCAAAATTTCAAAATTTCAAAATTTTAACATTTCAAAATTTTAAAATTTCAAAATATCACAATCTCAAAATTTTAATATTTCAAAATTTCAAAATTTCAAAATTTGAAAATTTCAAAATATCAAAATTTCAAAATTTCAAAATTTCAAAATTTCAAAATTTCAAAATTTCAAAACTTCAAGACTTCAAATTTCAAAATATCAAATTTCAAAATTTCAAAATTTCAAAATTTCAAATTTCAAAATTTCAAAATTTCAAAATTTCAAAATTTCAAAATTTCAAAATTCAAAATTTCAAAATTTCAAAATTTCAAAATTTCAAAATTTCAAAATATCAAAATTTCAAAATTTCAAAATGTCGAAATTTCAAAATTTCAAAATTTCAAAATTGCAAAATTTCACAATTTCAAATTTTCAAATTTTAAAATTTCAAATTTTAAAAATTTCAAAATTTGAAGATGTCAAAATTTCAATTCAAACCCCAAACTTCAAAATTTTAAAATTTCAAAATTTCAAAATTTCAAAACTTCAAAATTTCAAAATTTCAAAATTTCAAAATTTCGAAATTTCAAAATTTCAAAATTTCAAAATTTCAAAATTTCAAAATTGCAAAATTTCACAATTTCAAATTTTCAATTTTCAAAATTTTAAATTTCAAATTTTCAATATTTCAAAATTTGAAGATGTCAAAATTTCAATTCAAGTCCCAAACTTCAAAATTTTAAAATTTCAAAATTTCACAATTTCAAAATTTCAAAATTTCAAAATTTCAAAATTTCAAAATTTCAAAATTTCAAAATTTCAAAATTTCAAATTTCAAAATTTCAAAATTTCAAAATTTCAAAATTTCAAAATTTCAAATTTCAAAATTTCAAAATTTCAAAATTTCAAAATTGCAAAATTTCACAATTTCAAATTTTCAAATTTTCAAAATTTTAAAATTTCAAATTTTCAAAATTTCAAAATTTGAAGATGTCAAAATTTCAATTCAAGTCCCAAACTTCAAAATTTCAAAATTTCAAAATTTCAAAATTTCAAAATTTCAAAATTTTAAAATTTCAAAATTTCAAAATTTCAAAATTTCAAAATTGCAAAATTTCACAATTTCAAATTTTCAAATTTTCAAAATTTTAAAATTTAAAATTTCAAAATTTCAAAATTTGAAGATGTCAAAATTTCAATTCAAGTCCCAAACTTCAAAATTTTAAAATTTCAAAATTTCAAAATTTCAAAACTTCAAAATTTCAAAATTTCAAAATTTCAAAATTTCAAAATTTCAAAATTTCAAAATTTCAAAATTTCAAAATTTCAAAATTTCAAAATTTCAAAATTTCAAAATTTCAAAATTTCAAAATTTCAAAATTTCAAAATTTCAAAATTTCAAAAAATTTCAAAATTTCAAAATTTCAAAATTTCAAAATCTCAAAATTTCAAAATTTCAAAATTTCAAAATTTCAAAATTTCAGAATTTCAAAATTTCAAAATTTCAAAATTTCAAAATTTCAAAATTTCAAAATTTCAAAATTTCAAAATTTCAAAATTTCAAAATTTCACAATTTCAAAATTTCAAAATTTCAAAATTTGGAAATTTCAAAATTTCAAAATGTCAAAGTTTCGAAATTCCCAAACTTAAAAATTTCAAAATTTCAAAATTTTAAAATTCCCAAATTTCAAAATACCAAAATTTTAAAATTTTGCAATCTAAAAATTTCAAAATATCAAAATTTCAAAATCTCAAAATTTCAAAATTTCAAAATTTCAAAATTTCAACATTTCAAAATTTCATAATTTCAATATTTCAAAATATCACAATCTCAAAATTTTAATATTTCAAAATTTCAAAATTTCAAAATTTCAAAATTTCAAAATTTCAAAATTTCAAAATTTCAAAATTTCAAAATTTCAAAATTTCAAAATTTCAAAATTTCAAAATTTCAAAATTTCAAAATTTCAAAATTTCAAAATTTCAAAATTTCAAAATTTCAAAATTTCAAAATTTCAAAATTTCAAAATTTCAAAATTTCAAAATTTCAAAATTTCAAAATTTCAAAATTTGAAAATTTTAAAATTTCAAAATTTCAAAATCTCAAAATTTTAAAATTTCAAAATTTAAAAAATTTTAAAATTTCAAAATTTCAAAATTGCAAAATTTCAAAATTTCAAAATTTCAAAAATTCAAAATTTCAAAATTTCAGAATTTCAAAATTTCAAAATTTCAAAATTTCAAAATTTCAAAATTTCAAAATTCCAAAATTTCAAAATTTCAAAATTTCAAAATTTCAAAATTTCAAAATTTCAAAATTTCAAAATTTCAAAATTTCAAAATTTCAAAATTTCAAAATTTCAAAATTTCAAAGTTTAAAAATTTCAAAATTTAAAAATTTCAAAATTTCAAAATTTCAAAATTTTAAAATTGCAAAATTTCACAATTTCAAATTTTCAAATTTTCAAAATTTTAAAATTTCAAATTTTCAAAATTTCAAAATTTGAAGATGTTAAAATTTCAATTCAAGTCCCAAACTTCAAAATTTTAAAATTTCAAAATTTCAAAATTTCAAAACTTCAAAATTTCAAAATTTCAAAATTTCAAAATTTCAAAATTTCAAAATCTCAAAATTTCAAAATTTCAAAATTTCAAAATTTCAAAATTTAAAAATTTCAGAATTTTAAAATTTTAAAATTTCAAAATTTCAAAATTTCAAAATTTCAAAATTTCAAAATTTCAAAATTTCAAAATTTCAAAATTTCAAAATTTCAAAATTTAAAAATTTCAAAATTTCAAAATTTCATAATTTCAAAATTTCAAAATTTCAAAATTTGGAAATTTCAAAATGTCAAAGTTTCGAAATTCCCAAACTTAAAAATTTCAAAATTTGAAAATTCCTAAATTTCAAAATACCAAAATTTTAAAATTTTGCAATCTAAAAATTTCAAAATATCAAAATTTCACAATCTCAAAATTTCAAAATTTCAACATTTCAAAATTTCAAAATTTCAAAATATCACAATCTCAAAATTTTAATATTTCAAAATTTCAAAATTTCAAAATTTCAAAATTTCAAAATTTCAAATCTAAAAATTTCAAAATATCAAAATTTCACAATCTCAAAATTTCAAAATTTCAAAATTTTAACATTTCAAAATTTTAAAATTTCAAAATATCACAATCTCAAAATTTTAATATTTCAAAATTTCAAAATTTCAAAATTTCAAAATTTCAAAATTTCAAAATTTCAAAATTTCAAAATTTCAAAATTTCAAAATTTCAAAATTTCAAAATTTCAAAATTTCAAAATTTCAAAATTTCAAAATTTCAAAATTTCAAAATTTCAAAATTTCAAAATTTCAAAATTTCAAAATTTTAATATTTTAAAATTTCAAAATTTCAAAATTTCACAATTTTAAAATTTGAAAATTTCAAAATATCAAAATTTCAAAATTTCAAAATTTCAAAATTTCAAAATTTCAAAATTTCAAAACTTCAAAATTTCAATATTTCAAAATTTCAAAATATCAAAATTTCAAAATTTCAAAATTTCAAAATTTCAAAATTTCAAAATTTCAAAATTTCAAAATTTCAAAATTTCAAAATTTCAAAATTTCAAAATTTCAAAATTTCAAAATTTCAAAATTTCAAAATTTCAAAATATCAAAATTTCAAAATTTCAAAATGTCGAAATTTCAAAATTTCAAAATTTCAAAATTTCAAAATTTCAAAATTTCAAAATTTCAAAATTTCAAAATTTCAAAATTTCAAAATTTCAAAATTTCAAAATTTCAAAATTTCAAAATTGCAAAATTTCACAATTTCAAATTTTCAAAATTTTAAAATTTCAAATTTTAAAAATTTCAAAATTTGAAGATGTCAAAATTTCAATTCAAACCCCAAACTTCAAAATTTCAAAATTTCAAAATTTCAAAATTGCAAAATTTCACAATTTCAAATTTTCAAATTTTCAAAATTTTAAAATTTCAAATTTTCAATATTTCAAAATTTGAAGATGTCAAAATTTCAATTCAAGTCCCAAACTTCAAAATTTTAAAATTTCAAAATTTCACAATTTCAAAATTTCAAAATTTCAAAATTTCAAAATTTCAAAATTTCAAAATTTCAAAATTTCAAAATTTCAAAATTTCAAAATTTCAAAATTTCAAAATTTCAAAATTTCAAAATTTCAAAATTGCAAAATTTCACAATTTCAAATTTTCAAATTTTCAAAATTTTAAAATTTCAAATTTTCAAAATTTCAAAATTTGAAAATGTCAAAATTTCAATTCAAGTCCCAAACTTCAAAATTTCAAAATTTCAAAATTTCAAAATTTCAAAATTTCAAAATTTCAAAATTTCAAAATTTCAAAATTTCAAAATTTCAAAATTTCAAAATTTCAAAATTTCAAAATTTCAAAATTGCAAAATTTCACAATTTCAAATTTTCAAATTTTCAAAATTTTAAAATTTCAAATTTTCAAAATTTCAAAATTTGAAAATGTCAAAATTTCAATTCAAGTCCCAAACTTCAAAATTTCAAAATTTCAAAATTTCAAAATTTCAAAATTTCAAAATTTCAAAAAATTTCAAAATTTCAAAATTTCAAAATTTCAAAATCTCAAAATTTCAAAATTTCAAAATTTCAAAATTTCAGAATTTCAAAATTTCAAAATTTCAAAATTTCAAAATTTCAAAATTTCAAAATTTCAAAATTTCAAAATTTCAAAATTTCACAATTTCAAAATTTCAAAATTTCAAAATTTGGAAATTTCAAAATTTCAAAATGTCAAAGTTTCGAAATTCCCAAACTTAAAAATTTCAAAATTTCAAAATTTTAAAATTCCCAAATTTCAAAATACCAAAATTTTAAAATTTTGCAATCTAAAAATTTCAAAATATCAAAATTTCAAAATCTCAAAATTTCAAAATTTCAAAATTTCAACATTTCAAAATTTCATAATTTCAAAATTTCAAAATATCACAATCTCAAAATTTTAATATTTCAAAATTTCAAAATTTCAAAATTTCAAAATTTCAAAATTTCAAAATTTCAAAATTTCAAAATATCAAAATTTCAAAATTTCAAAATTTCAAAATTTCAAAATTTCAAAATTTCAAAATTTCAAAATTTCAAAATTTCAAAATTTCAAAATTTCAAAATTTCAAAATTTCAAAATTTCAAAATTTCAAAATTTCAAAATTTCAAAATTTCAAAATTTCAAAATTTCAAAATTTCAAAATTTTAAAATTTTAAAATTTCAAAATTTCAAAATCTCAAAATTTTAAAATTTCAAAATTTAAAAAATTTTAAAATTTCAAAATTTCAAAATTGCAAAATTTCAAAATTTCAAAATTTCAAAAATTCAAAATTTCAAAATTTCAGAATTTCAAAATTTCAAAATTTCAAAATTTCAAAATTTCAAAATTTCAAAATTTCAAAATTTAAAAAAAACCAAAATTTCAAAATTTCAAAATTTCAAAATTTCAAAATTTCAAAATTTCAAAATTTCAAAATTTCAAAATTTCAAAATTTAAAAAAAACCAAAATTTCAAAATTTCAAAATTTCAAAATTTCAAAATTTCAAAATTTCATAATTTCAAAATTTCAAAATTTCAAAATTTCAAAATTTCAAAATTTCAAAATTTCAAAATTTCAAAATTTCAAAATTTCAAAATTTCAAAATTTCAAAATTTCAAAATTTCAAAATTTCAAAATTTCAAAATTTCAAAGTTTAAAAATTTCAAAATTTAAAAATTTAAAAATTTCAAAATTTCAAAATTTCAAAATATTAAAATTGCAAAATTTCACAATTTCAAATTTTCAAATTTTCAAAATTTTAAAATTTCAAATTTTCAAAATTTCAAAATTTGAAGATGTTTAAATTTCAATTCAAGTCCCAAACTTCAAAATTTTAAAATTTCAAAATTTCAAAATTTCAAAACTTCAAAATTTCAAAATTTCAAAATTTCAAAATTTCAAAATTTCAAAATTTCAAAATTTCAAAATTTCAAAATTTCAAAATTTCAAAATTTCAAAATTTCAAAATTTCAAAATTTCAAAATTTCAAAATTTCAGAATTTCAAAATTTCAAAATTTCAAAATTTCAAAATTTCAAAATTTCAAAATTTCAAAATTTCACAATTTCAAAATTTCAAAATTTCAAAATTTCAAAATTTCAAAATTTGGAAATTTCAAAATTTCAAAATGTCAAAGTTTCGAAATTCCCAAACTTAAAAATTTCAAAATTTCAAAATTCCCAAATTTCATAATACCAAAATTTTAAAATTTTGCAATCTAAAAATTTCAAAATATCAAAATTTCAAAATCTCAAAATTTCAAAATTTCAACATTTCAAAATTTCATAATTTCAAAATTTCAAAAAATCACAATCTCAAAATTTTAATATTTCAAAATTTCAAAATTTTGAAATTTTCAAAATTTCAAAATTTCAAAATTTAATTTCAAAATTTCAAAATTTCAAAATTTCAAAATTTCAAAATTTCAAAATTTCAAAATTTCAAAATTTCAAAATTTCAAAATTTCAAAATTTCAAAATTTCAAAATTCAAAATTTCAAAATTTCAAAATTTTAAAATTGCAAAATTTCACAATTTCAAATTTTCAAATTTTCAAAATTTTAAAATTTCAAATTTTCAAAATTTCAAAATTTGAAGATGTTAAAATTTCAATTCAAGTTCCAAACTTCAAAATTTTAAAATTTCAAAATTTCAAAATTTCAAAATTTCAAAACTTCAAAATTTCAAAATTTCAAAATTTCAAAATTTCAAAATTTCAAAATTTCAATATTTCAAAATTTCAAAATTTCAAAATTTCAAAATTTCAAAATTTCAAAATTTCAAAATTTCAAGATTTCAAAATTTAAAAATTTCAGAATTTCAAAATTTCAAAATTTCAAAATTTCAAAATTTCAAAATATCAAAATTTCAAAATTTCAAAATTTCAAAATTTCACAATTTCAAAATTTCAAAATTTCAAAATTTCAAAATTTCAAAATTTGGAAATTTCAAAATTTCAAAATGTCAAAGTTTTGAAATTCCCAAACTTAAAAATTTCAAAATTTCAAAATTCCCAAATTTCAAAATACCAAAATTTTTAAATTTTGCAATCTAAAAATTTCAAAATATCAAAATTTCAAAATCTCAAAATTTCAAAATTTCAACATTTCAAAATTTCATAATTTCAAAATTTCAAAATATCACAATCTCAAAATTTTAATATTTCAAAATTTCAAAATTTCAAAATTTCAAAATTTCAAAATTTCAAAATTTCAAAATTTCAAAATTTCAAAATTTCAAAATTTCAAAATTTCAAAATTTCAAAATTTCAAAATTTCAAAATTTCAAAATTTCAAAATTTCAAAATTTCAAAATTTCAAAATTTCAAAATTTCAAAATTTCAAAATTTCAAAATTTCAAAATTTCAAAATTTTAAAATTTCAAAATTTCAAAATTTCAAAATTTCAAAATTTCAAAATTTCAAAATTTCAAAATTTCAAAATTTCAAAATTTCAAAATTTAAAAATTTCAAAATTTCAAAATTTCAAAATTTCAAAATTTCAAAGTTTCAAAATTTCAAAATTTCAAAACTTCAAAATTTCAAAATTTCAAAATTTTAAAATATCAAAATTTCAAAATTTCAAAATTTCAAAATTTCAAAATTTCAAAATTTCAAAATTTCAAAATTTCAAAATTTCAAAATTTCAAAATTTCAAAATTTCAAAATTTCAAACTTTCAAAATTTCAAAATTTCAAAATTTCAAAATTTCAAAATTTCAAAATTTTAAAATTTCAAAATTTCAAAATTTCAAAATTTCAAAATTTCAAAATTTAAAAATTCCAAAATTCCGAAATTTCAAAATTTTAAAATTTCAAAATTTTAAAATTTCAAAATTTCAAAATTTCAAAATTTCAAAATTTCAAAATTTCAAAATTTCAAAATTTCAAAATTTCAAAATTTCAAAACTTCAAGATCTCAAAATTTCGAAATTTCAAAATTTCAAAATTTCAAAATTTCAAAATTTCAAAATTTCAAAATTTCAAAATTTCAAAATTTCAAAATTTCAAAATTTCAAAATTTCAAAATTTCAAAATTTCAAAATTTCAAAATTTCAAAATTTCAAAATTTCAAAATTTCAAAATTTCAAAATTTCAAAATTTCAAAATTTCAAAATTTCAAAATTTCAAAATTTCAAAATTTCAAAATTTCAAAATTTTAAAATTTTAAAATTTCAAAATTTCAAAATCTCAAAATTTTAAAATTTCAAAATTTAAAAAATTTTAAAATTTCAAAATTTCAAAATTGCAAAATTTCAAAATTTCAAAATTTCAAAAATTCAAAATTTCAAAAGTTCAGAATTTCAAAATTTCAAAATTTCAAAATTTCAAAATTTCAAAATTTAAATAAAACCAAAATTTCAAAATTTCAAAATTTCAAAATTTCAAAATTTCAAAATTTCAAAATTTCAAAATTTCAAAATTTCAAAATTTCAAAATTTCAAAATTTCAAAATTTCAAAATTTCAAAATTTCAAAATTTCAAAATTTCAAAATTTCAAAGTTTAAAAATTTCAAAATTTAAAAATTTCAAAATTTCAAAATTTCAAAATTTCAAAATTTCAAAATTTTAAAATTGCAAAATTTCACAATTTCAAATTTTCAAATTTTCAAAATTTTAAAATTTCAAATTTTCAAAATTTCAAAATTTGAAGATGTTAAAATTTCAATTCAAGTCCCAAACTTCAAAATTTTAAAATTTCAAAATTTCAAAATTTCAAAACTTCAAAATTTCAAAATTTCAAAATTTCAAAATTTCAAAATTTCAAAATTTCAAAATTTCAAAATTTCAAAATTTCAAAATTTCAAAATTTCAAAATTTCAAAATTTCAAAATTTCAAAATTTCAAAATTTCAAAATTTCAGAATTTCAAAATTTCAAAATTTCAAAATTTCAAAATTTCAAAATTTCAAAATTTCACAATTTCAAAATTTCAAAATTTCAAAATTTCAAAATTTCAAAATTTCAAAATTTCAAAATTTGGAAATTTCAAAATTTCAAAATGTCAAAGTTTCGAAATTCCCAAACTTAAAAATTTCAAAATTTCAAAATTCCCAAATTTCATAATACCAAAATTTTAAAATTTTGCAATCTAAAAATTTCAAAATATCAAAATTTCAAAATCTCAAAATTTCAAAATTTCAACATTTCAAAATTTCATAATTTCAAAATTTCAAAAAATCACAATCTCAAAATTTTAATATTTCAAAATTTCAAAATTTCAAAATTTCAAAATTTCAAAATTTAATTTCAAAATTTCAAAATTTCAAAATTTCAAAATTTCAAAATTTCAAAATTTCAAAATTTCAAAATTTCAAAATTTCAAAATTTCAAAATTTCAAAATTTCAAAATTTCAAAATTTCAAAATTTCAAAATTCAAAATTTCAAAATTTCAAAATTTTAAAATTGCAAAATTTCACAATTTCAAATTTTCAAATTTTCAAAATTTTAAAATTTCAAATTTTCAAAATTTCAAAATTTGAAGATGTTAAAATTTCAATTCAAGTTCCAAACTTCAAAATTTTAAAATTTCAAAATTTCAAAATTTCAAAACTTCAAAATTTCAAAATTTCAAAATTTCAAAATTTCAAAATTTCAAAATTTCAAAATTTCAAAATTTCAAAATTTCAATATTTCAAAATTTCAAAATTTCAAAATTTCAAAATTTCAAAATTTCAAAATTTCAAAATTTCAAGATTTCAAAATTTAAAAATTTCAGAATTTCAAAATTTCAAAATTTCAAAATTTCAAAATTTCAAAATTTCAAAATTTCAAAATATCAAAATTTCAAAATTTCAAAATTTCAAAATTTCACAATTTCAAAATTTCAAAATTTCAAAATTTCAAAATTTCAAAATTTGGAAATTTCAAAATTTCACAATGTCAAAGTTTTGAAATTCCCAAACTTAAAAATTTCAAAATTTCAAAATTCCCAAATTTCAAAATACCAAAATTTTAAAATTTTGCAATCTAAAAATTTCAAAATATCAAAATTTCAAAATCTCAAAATTTCAAAATTTCAACATTTCAAAATTTCATAATTTCAAAATTTCAAAATATCACAATCTCAAAATTTTAATATTTCAAAATTTCAAAATTTCAAAATTTCAAAATTTCAAAATTTCAAAATTTCAAAATTTCAAAATTTCAAAATTTCAAAATTTCAAAATTTCAAAATTTCAAAATTTCAAAATTTCAAAATTTCAAAATTTCAAAATTTCAAAATTTCAAAATTTCAAAATTTCAAAATTTTAAAATTTCAAAATTTCAAAATTTCAAAATTTCAAAATTTCAAAATTTCAAAATTTCAAAATTTCAAAATTTAAAAATTTCAAGATTTCAAAATTTCAAAATTTCAAAATTTCAAAGTTTCAAAGTTTCAAAATTTCAAAATTTCAAAACTTCAAAATTTCAAAATTTCAAAATTTTAAAATATCAAAATTTCAAAATTTCAAAATTTCAAAATTTCAAAATTTCAAAATTTCAAAATTTCAAAATTTCAAACTTTCAAAATTTCAAAATTTCAAAATTTCAAAATTTCAAAATTTCAAAATTTCAAAATTTCAAAATTTTAAAATTTCAAAATTTCAAAATTTCAAAATTTCAAAATTTCAAAATTTCAAAATTTCAAAATTTAAAAATTCCAAAATTCCGAAATTTCAAAATTTTAAAATTTCAAAATTTGAAAATTTCAAAATTTCAAAATTTCAAAATTTCAAAATTTCAAAATTTCAAAATTTCAAAATTTCAAAATTTCAAAATTTCAAAATTTCAAAACTTCAAGATCTCAAAATTTCGAAAGTTCAAAATTTCAAAATTTCAAAATTTCAAAATTTCAAAATTTCAAAATTTCAAAACTTCAAAATTTCAAAATTTCAAAATTTCAAAATTTCAAAATTTCAAACTTTCAAAATTTCAAAATTTCAAAATTTCAAAATTTCAAAAATTCAAAATTTCAAAATTTCAAAATTTCAAAATTTCAAAATTTCAAAATTTCAAAATTTCGAAATTTCAAAATTTCAAAATTTCAAAATTTCAAAATTTCAAAATTTCAAAGTTTCAAAATTTCAAAATTTCAAAATTTCAAAATTTCAAAATTTCAAAATTTCAAAATTTCAAAATTTCAAAATTTCAAAATTTCAAATATTTAAAATTTCAAAATTTCAAAATTTCAAAATTTCAAAACTTTAAAATTTCAAAAATTCAAAAATTCAAAAATTCAAAATTTCAAAATTTCAAAATATCAAAATTTCAAAATTTCAAAATTTCAAAATTTCAAAATTTCAAAGTTTCAAAATTTCAAAATTTCAAAATTTCAAAATTTCAAAATTTCAAAATTTCAAAATTTCAAAATTTCAAAATTTCAAAATTTCAAAATTTCAAAACTTCAAAATTTCAAAATTTCAAAATTTCAAAATTTCAAAATTTCAAAATTTCAAAATTTCAAAATTTCAAAATTTCAAAATTTCAAAATTTCAAAATTTCAAAATTTCAAAATGTCAAAATTTCAAAATTTCAAAATTTCAAAATTTCGAAATTTCAAAATTTCAAAATTTCAATATTTCAAAATTTCAAAATTTCACAATTTCAAAATTTCAAAATTTCAAAATTTCAAAATTTGGAAATTTCAAAATTTCAAAATGTCAAAGTTTCGAAATTCCCAAACTTAAAAATTTCAAAATTTCAAAATTCCCAAATTTCATAATAATCAAAAAAAAATTTCAAAATATCAAAATTTCAAAATCTCAAAATTTCAAAATTTCAACATTTCAAAATTTCATAATTTCAAAATTTCAAAAAATCACAATCTCAAAATTTTAATATTTCAAAATTTCAAAATTTCAAAATTTCAAAATATCAAAATTTAATTTCAAAATTTCAAAATTTCAAAATTTCAAAATTTCAAAATTTCAAAATTTCAAACTTTCAAAATTTCAAAATTTCAAAATTTCAAAATTTCAAAATTTCAAAATTTCAAAATTTCAAAATTTTAAAATTTCAAAATTTCAAATTTTCAAAATTTCAAAATTTCAAAATTTAAAAATTCCAAAATTCCGAAATTTCAAAATTTTAAAATTTCAAAATTTGAAAATTTCAAAATTTCAAAATTTCAAAATTTCAAAATTTCAAAATTTCAAAATTTCAAAATTTCAAAATTTCAAAACTTCAAGATCTCAAAATTTCGAAATTTCAAAATTTCAAAATTTCAAAATTTCAAAATTTCAAAATTTCAAAACTTCAAAATTTCAAAATTTCAAAATTTCAAAATTTCAAAATTTCAAACTTTCAAAATTTCAAAATTTCAAAATTTCAAAATTTCAAAAATTCAAAATTTCAAAATTTCAAAATTTCAAAATTTCAAAATTTCAAAATTTCAAAATTTCGAAATTTCAAAATTTCAAAATTTCAAAATTTCAAAATTTCAAAATTTCAAAATTTCAAAGTTTCAAAATTTCAAAATTTCAAAATTTCAAAATTTCAAAATTTCAAAATTTCAAAATTTCAAAATTTCAAAATTTCAAATATTTAAAATTTCAAAATTTCAAAATTTCAAAATTTCAAAACTTTAAAATTTCAAAATTTCAAAAATTCAAAAATTCAAAATTTCAAAATTTCAAAATATCAAAATTTCAAAATTTCAAAATTTCAAAATTTCAAAATTTCAAAATTTCAAAGTTTCAAAATTTCAAAATTTCAAAATTTCAAAATTTCAAAATTTCAAAATTTCAAAATTTCAAAATTTCAAAATTTCAAAATTTCAAAATTTCAAAATTTCAAAATTTCAAAATTTCAAAATTTCAAAATTTCAAAATTTCAAAATTTCAAAATTTCAAAATTTCAAAATTTCAAAATTTCAAAATTTCAAAATTTCAAAATGTCAAAATTTCAAAATTTCAAAATTTCAAAATTTCGAAATTTCAAAATTTCAAAATTTCAAAATTTCAAAATTTCAAAATTTCACAATTTCAAAATTTCAAAATTTCAAAATTTCAAAATTTCAAAATTTGGAAATTTCAAAATTTCAAAATGTCAAAGTTTCGAAATTCCCAAACTTAAAAATTTCAAAATTTCAAAATTCCCAAATTTCATAATAATCAAAAAAAAATTTCAAAATATCAAAATTTCAAAATCTCAAAATTTCAAAATTTCAACATTTCAAAATTTCATAATTTCAAAATTTCAAAAAATCACAATCTCAAAATTTTAATATTTCAAAATTTCAAAATTTCAAAATTTCAAAATTTCAAAATTTCAAAATTTAATTTCAAAATTTCAAAATTTCAAAATTTCAAAATTTCAAAATTTCAAAATTTTAAAATTTCAAAATTTCAAAATTTCAAAATTTTAAAATTGCAAAATTTCACAATTTCAAATTTTCAAATTTTCAAAATTTTAAAATTTCAAATTTTCAAAATTTCAAAATTTGAAGATGTTAAAATTTCAATTCAAGTTCCAAACTTCAAAAATTTAAAATTTCAAAATTTCAAAATTTCAAAACTTCAAAATTTCAAAATTTCAAAATTTCAAAATTTCAAAATTTCAAAATTTCAAAATTTCAAAATTTCAAAATTTCAAAATTTCAAAATTTCAAAATTTCAAAATCTCAAGATTTCAAAATTTCAAAATTTCAGAATTTCAAAATTTCAAAATTTCAAAATTTCAAAATTTCAAAATTTCAAAATATCAAAATTTCAAAATTTCAAAATTTCAAAATTTCACAATTTCACAATTTCAAAATTTCAAAATTTCAAAATTTCAAAATTTGGAAATTTCAAAATTTCAAAATGTCAAAGTTTTGAAATTCCCAAACTTAAAAATTTCAAAATTTCAAAATTCCCAAATTTCAAAATACCAAAATTTTAAAATTTTGCAATCTAAAAATTTCAAAATATCAAAATTTCAAAATCTCAAAATTTCAAAATTTCAACATTTCAAAATTTCATAATTTCAAAATTTCAAAATATCACAATCTCAAAATTTTAATATTTCAAAATTTCAAAATTTCAAAATTTCAAAATTTCAAAATTTCAAAATTTCAAAATTTCAAAATTTCAAAATTTCAAAATTTCAAAATTTCAAAATTTCAAAATTTCAAAATTTCAAAATTTCAAAATTTCAAAATTTTAAAATTTCAAAATTTCAAAATTTCAAAATTTCAAAATTTCAAAATTTCAAAATTTCAAAATTTCAAAATTTCAAAATTTCAAAATTTCAAAATTTCAAAATTTCAAAATTTCAAAATTTCAAAATTTCAAAATTTCAAAATTTCAAAATTTCAAAATTTCAAAATTTCAAAATTTAAAAATTTCAAGATTTCAAAATTTCAAAATTTCAAAATTTTAAAGTTTCAAAATTTCAAAATTTCAAAACTTCAAAATTTCAAAATTATAAAATTTTAAAATATCAAAATTTCAAAATTACAAAATTTCAAAATTTCAAAATTTCAAAATTTCAAAATTTCAAAATTTCAAAATTTCAAAATTTCAAAATTTCAAAATTTCAAAATTTCAAAATTTCAAAATTTCAAAATTTCAAAATTTCAAAATTTCAAAATTTCAACTTTCAAAATTTCAAAATTTCAAAATTTCAAAATTTCAAAATTTCAAAATTTCAAAATTTCAAAATTTCAAAATTTCAAAATTTCAAAATTTCAAAATTTCAAAATTTCAAAATTTCAAAATTTCAAAATTCCAAAATTCCGAAATTTCAAAATTTTAAAATTTCAAAATTTGAAAATTTCAAAATTTCAAAATTTCAAAATTTCAAAATTTTAAAATTTCAAAATTTGAAAATTTCAAAACTTCAAGATCTCAAAATTTCGAAATTTCAAAATTTCAAAATTTCAAAATTTCAAAATTTCAAAATTTCAAAATTTCAAAATTTCAAAATTTCAAAATTTCAAAATTTCAAAATTTCAAAATTTCAAAATTTCAAAATTTCAAAATTTCAAAATTTCAAAATTTCAAAATTTCAAAATTTCAAAATTTCAAAATTTCAAAATGTCAAAATTTCAAAATTTCAAAATTTCAAAATTTCGAAATTTCAAAATTTCAAAATTTCAAAATTTCAAAATTTCAAAATTTCAAAATTTCAAAATTTCAAAATTTCAAAATTTCAAAATTTCAAAATTTCAAAATTTCAAAATTTCAAAATGTCAAAATTTCAAAATTTCAAAATTTCAAAATTTCAAAATTTCAAAATTTCAAAATTTCAAAATTTCGAAATTTCAAAATTTCAAAATTTCAAAATTTCAAAATATCAAAATTTCAAAATTTCAGAATTTCAAAATTTCAAAATTTCAAAATTTCAAAATTTTAAAAATTCAAAATTTCAAAATTTCAAAATTTCAAAATTTCAAAATTTCAAAATTTTAAAATTTCAAAATTTCAAAAATTCAAAAATTCAAAATTTCAAAATTTCAAAATTTCAAAATTTCAAAATTTCAAAATTTCAAAATTTCAAAATTTCAAAAATTCAAAATTTCAAAATTTCAAAAATTCAAAATATCAAAATTTTAAAATTTCAGAATTTCAAAATTTCAAAATTTCAAAATTTCAAAATTTCAAAATTTCAAAATTTCAAAATTTCAAAAATTCAAAATTTCAAAATTTCAGAATTTCAAAATTTCAAAATTTCAAAATTTCAAAATTTCAAAATTTCAAAATTTCAAAATTTCAAAATTTCAAAATTTCAAAATTTCAAAATTTCAAAATTTCAAAATTTCAAAATTTCAAAAAATTTCAAAATTTCAAAATTTCAAAATTTCGAAATCTCAAAATTTCAAAATTTCAAAATTTCAAAATTTCAAAATTTCAGAATTTCAAAATTTCAAAATTTCAAAATTTCAAAATTTCAAAATTTCAAAATTTCAAAATTTCAAAATTTCAAAATTTCAAAATTTCACAATTTCAAAATTTCAAAATTTCAAAATTTGGAAATTTCAAAATTTCAAAATGTCAAAGTTTCGAAATTCCCAAACTTAAAAATTTCAAAATTTCAAAATTTTACAATTCCCAAATTTCAAAATACCAAAATTTTAAAATTTTGCAATCTAAAAATTTCAAAATATCAAAATTTCAAAATCTCAAAATTTCAAAATTTCAAAATTTCAACATTTCAAAATTTCATAATTCCAAAATTTCAAAATATCACAATCTCAAAATTTTATTATTTCAAAATTTCAAAATTTCAAAATTTCAAAATTTCAAAATTTCAAAATTTCAAAATTTCAAAATTTCAAAATTTCAAAATTTCAAAATTTCAAAATTTCAAAATTTCAAAATTTCAAAATTTCAAAATTTCAAAATTTCAAAATTTCAAAATTTCAAAATTTCAAAATTTCAAAATTTCAAAATTTCAAAATTTCAAAATTTCAAAATTTTAAAATTTTAAAATTTCAAAATTTCAAAATCTCAAAATTTTAAAATTTCAAAATTTAAAAAATTTTAAAATTTCAAAATTTCAAAATTGCAAAATTTCAAAATTTCAAAATTTCAAAAATTCAAAATTTCAAAATTTCAGAATTTCAAAATTTCAAAATTTCAAAATTTCAGAATTTCAAAATTTAAAAAAAACCAAAATTTCAAAATTTCAAAATTTCAAAATTTCAAAATTTCAAAATTTCAAAATTTCAAAATTTCAAAATTTCAAAATTTCAAAATTTCAAAATTTCAAAATTTCAAAATTTCAAAATTTCAAAATTTCAAAATTTCAAAGTTTAAAAATTTCAAAATTTAAAAATTTCAAAATTTCAAAATTTCAAAATTTCAAAATTTCAAAATTTCAAAATTTTAAAATTGCAAAATTTCACAATTTCAAATTTTCAAATTTTCAAAATTTTAAAATTTCAAATTTTCAAAATTTCAAAATTTGAAGATGTTAAAATTTCAATTCAAGTCCCAAACTTCAAAATTTTAAAATTTCAAAATTTCAAAATTTCAAAACTTCAAAATTTCAAAATTTCAAAATTTCAAAATTTCAAAATTTCAAAATTTCAAAATTTCAAAATTTCAAAATTTCAAAATTTCAAAATTTCAAAATTTCAAAATTTCAAAATTTCAAAATTTCAAAATTTCAAAATTTCAAAATTTCAAAATTTCAAAATTTCAAAATTTCAAAATTTCAAAATTTCAAAATTTCAAAATTTCAAAATTTCAGAATTTCAAAATTTCAAAATTTCAAAATTTCAAAATTTCACAATTTCAAAATTTCAAAATTTCAAAATTTCAAAATTTCAAAATTTGGAAATTTCAAAATGTCAAAGTTTCGAAATTCCCAAACTTAAAAATTTCAAAATTTCAAAATTCCCAAATTTCATAATACCAAAATTTTAAAATTTTGCAATCTAAAAATTTCAAAATATCAAAATTTCAAAATCTCAAAATTTCAAAATTTCAACATTTCAAAATTTCATAATTTCAAAATTTCAAAAAATCACAATCTCAAAATTTTAATATTTCAAAATTTCAAAATTTCAAAATTTCAAAATTTAATTTCAAAATTTCAAAATTTCAAAATTTCAAAATTTCAAAATTTCAAAATTTCAAAATTTCAAAATTTCAAAATTTCAAAATTTCAAAATTTCAAAATTTCAAAATTTCAAAATTCAAAATTTCAAAATTTCAAAATTTTAAAATTGCAAAATTTCACAATTTCAAATTTTCAAATTTTCAAAATTTTAAAATTTCAAATTTTCAAAATTTCAAAATTTGAAGATGTTAAAATTTCAATTCAAGTTCCAAACTTCAAAATTTTAAAATTTCAAAATTTCAAAATTTCAAAACTTCAAAATTTCAAAATTTCAAAATTTCAAAATTTCAAAATTTCAAAATTTCAATATTTCAAAATTTCAAAATTTCAAAATTTCAAAATTTCAAAATTTCAAAATTTCAAAATTTCAAAATTTCAAGATTTCAAAATTTCAAAATTTCAAAATTTCAAAATTTCAAAATTTCAAAATTTCAAAATTTCAAAATTTCAAAATATCAAAATTTCAAAATTTCAACATTTCAAAATTTCATAATTTCAAAATTTCAAAATATCACAATCTCAAAATTTTAATATTTCAAAATTTCAAAATTTCAAAATTTCAAAATTTCAAAATTTCAAAATTTCAAAATTTCAAAATTTCAAAATTTCAAAATTTCAAAATTTCAAAATTTCAAAATTTCAAAATTTCAAAATTTCAAAATTTTAAAATTTCAAAATTTCAAAATTTCAAAATTTCAAAATTTCAAAATTTCAAAATTTCAAAATTTCAAAATTTCAAAATTTCAAAATTACAAAATTTCAAAATTTAAAAATTTAAAAATTTCAAGATTTCAAAATTTCAAAATTTCAAAGTTTCAAAATTTCAAAATTTCAAAACTTCAAAATTTCAAAATTTCAAAATTTTAAAATATCAAAATTTCAAAATTTCAAAATTTCAAAATTTCAAAATTTCAAAATTTCAAAATTTCAAAATTTCAAAATTTCAAAATTTCAAAATTTCAAAATTTCAAAATTTCAAAATTTCAAACTTTCAAAATTTCAAAATTTCAAAATTTCAAAATTTCAAAATTTCAAAATTTCAAAATTTCAAAATTTTAAAATTTCAAAATTTCAAAATTTCAAAATTTCAAAATTTCAAAATTTAAAAATTCCAAAATTCCGAAATTTCAAAATTTTAAAATTTCAAAATTTGAAAATTTCAAAATTTCAAAATTTCAAAATTTCAAAATTTCAAAATTTCAAAATTTCAAAATTTCAAAATTTCAAAATTTCAAAACTTCAAGATCTCAAAATTTCGAAATTTCAAAATTTCAAAATTTCAAAATTTCAAAATTTCAAAACTTCAAAATTTCAAAATTTCAAAATTTCAAAATTTAAAAATTTCAAACTTTCAAAATTTCAAAATTTCAAAATTTCAAAATTTCAAAAATTCAAAATTTCAAAATTTCAAAATTTCAAAATTTCAAAATTTCAAAATTTCAAAATTTCGAAATTTCAAAATTTCAAAATTTCAAAATTTCAAAATTTCAAAATTTCAAAATTTCAAAATTTCAAAGTTTCAAAATTTCAAAATTTCAAAATTTCAAAATTTCAAAATTTCAAAATTTCAAAATTTCAAAATTTCAAAATTTCAAAATTTCAAAATTTCAAAATTTCAAAATTTCAAAATTTCAAAATTTCAAAATTTCAAATATTTAAAATTTCAAAATTTCAAAATTTCAAAATTTCAAAACTTTAAAATTTCAAAATTTCAAAAATTCAAAAATTCAAAATTTCAAAATTTCAAAATATCAAAATTTCAAAATTTCAAAATTTCAAAATTTCAAAATTTCAAAGTTTCAAAATTTCAAAATTTCAAAATTTCAAAATTTCAAAATTTCAAAATTTCAAAATTTCAAAATTTCAAAATTTCAAAATTTCAAAATTTCAAAATTTCAAAATTTCAAAATTTCAAAATTTCAAAATTTCAAAATTTCAAAATTTCAAAATTTCAAAATTTCAAAATTTCAAAATTTCAAAATTTCAAAATTTCAAAATTTCAAAATGTCAAAATTTCAAAATTTCAAAATTTCAAAATTTCGAAATTTCAAAATTTCAAAATTTCAAAATTTCAAAATTTCAAAATTTCAAAATTTCACAATTTCAAAATTTCAAAATTTCAAAATTTCAAAATTTCAAAATTTGGAAATTTCAAAATTTCAAAATGTCAAAGTTTCGAAATTCCCAAACTTAAAAATTTCAAAATTTCAAAATTCCCAAATTTCATAATAATCAAAAAAAAATTTCAAAATATCAAAATTTCAAAATCTCAAAATTTCAAAATTTCAACATTTCAAAATTTCATAATTTCAAAATTTCAAAAAATCACAATCTCAAAATTTTAATATTTCAAAATTTCAAAATTTCAAAATTTCAAAATTTCAAAATTTAATTTCAAAATTTCAAAATTTCAAAATTTCAAAATTTCAAAATTTCAAAATTTCAAAATTTCAAAATTTCAAACTTTCAAAATTTCAAAATTTCAAAATTTCAAAATTTCAAAATTTCAAAATTTCAAAATTTTAAAATTTCAAAATTTCAAAATTTCAAAATTTCAAAATTTCAAAATTTAAAAATTCCAAAATTCCGAAATTTCAAAATTTTAAAAATTCAAAATTTGAAAATTTCAAAATTTCAAAATTTCAAAATTTCAAAATTTCAAAATTTCAAAATTTCAAAATTTCAAAATTTCAAAACTTCAAGATCTCAAAATTTCGAAATTTCAAAATTTCAAAATTTCAAAATTTCAAAATTTCAAAATTTCAAAACTTCAAAATTTCAAAATTTCAAAATTTCAAAATTTCAAAATTTCAAACTTTCAAAATTTCAAAATTTCAAAATTTCAAAAATTCAAAATTTCAAAATTTCAAAATTTCAAAATTTCAAAATTTCAAAATTTCAAAATTTCGAAATTTCAAAATTTCAAAATTTCAAAATTTCAAAATTTCAAAATTTCAAAATTTCAAAATTTCAAAGTTTCAAAATTTCAAAATTTCAAAATTTCAAAATTTCAAAATTTCAAAATTTCAAAATTTCAAAATTTCAAAATTTCAAAATTTCAAAATTTCAAAATTTCAAAATTTCAAAATTTCAAATATTTAAAATTTCAAAATTTCAAAATTTCAAAACTTTAAAATTTCAAAATTTCAAAAATTCAAAAATTCAAAATTTCAAAATTTCAAAATATCAAAATTTCAAAATTTCAAAATTTCAAAATTTCAAAATTTCAAAGTTTCAAAATTTCAGAATTTCAAAATTTCAAAATTTCAAAATTTCAAAATTTCAAAATTTCAAAATTTCAAAATTTCAAAATTTCAAAATTTAAAAATTTCAAAATTTCAAAATTTCAAAATTTCAAAATTTCAAAATTTCAAAATTTCAAAATTTCAAAATTTCAAAATTTCAAAATGTCAAAATTTCAAAATTTCAAAATTTCAAAATTTCGAAATTTCAAAATTTCAAAATTTCAAAATTTCACAATTTCACAATTTCAAAATTTCAAAATTTCAAAATTTCAAAATTTGGAAATTTCAAAATTTCAAAATGTCAAAGTTTCGAATTTCCCAAACTTAAAAATTTCAAAATTTCAAAATTCCCAAATTTCATAATAATCAAAAAAAAATTTCAAAATATCAAAATTTCAAAATCTCAAAATTTCAAAATTTCAACATTTCAAAATTTCATAATTTCAAAATTTCAAAAAATCACAATCTCAAAATTTTAATATTTCAAAATTTCAAAATTTCAAAATTTCAAAATTTCAAAATTTCAAAATTTAATTTCAAAATTTCAAAATTTCAAAATTTCAAAATTTCAAAATTTCAAAATTTCAAAATTTCAAAATTTCAAAATTTCAAAATTTCAAAATTTCAAAATTTTAAAATTGCAAAATTTCACAATTTCAAATTTTCAAATTTTCAAAATTTTAAAATTTCAAATTTTCAAAATTTCAAAATTTGAAGATGTTAAAATTTCAATTCAAGTTCCAAACTTCAAAAATTTAAAATTTCAAAATTTCAAAATTTCAAAACTTCAAAATTTCAAAATTTCAAAATTTCAAAATTTCAAAATTTCAAAATTTCAAAATTTCAAAATTTCAAAATTTCAAAATTTCAAAATTTCAAAATTTCAAAATTTCAAAATTTCAAAATCTCAAGATTTCAAAATTTCAAAATTTCAGAATTTCAAAATTTCAAAATTTCAAAATTTCAAAATTTCAAAATTTCAAAATATCAAAATTTCAAAATTTCAAAATTTCAAAATTTCACAATTTCACAATTTCAAAATTTCAAAATTTCAAAATTTCAAAATTTCAAAATTTGGAAATTTCAAAATTTCAAAATGTCAAAGTTTTGAAATTCCCAAACTTAAAAATTTCAAAATTTCAAAATTCCCAAATTTCAAAATACCAAAATTTTAAAATTTTGCAATCTAAAAATTTCAAAATATCAAAATTTCAAAATCTCAAAATTTCAAAATTTCAACATTTCAAAATTTCATAATTTCAAAATTTCAAAATATCACAATCTCAAAATTTTAATATTTCAAAATTTCAAAATTTCAAAATTTCAAAATTTCAAAATTTCAAAATTTCAAAATTTCAAAATTTCAAAATTTCAAAATTTCAAAATTTCAAAATTTCAAAATTTCAAAATTTCAAAATTTCAAAATTTCAAAATTTTAAAATTTCAAAATTTCAAAATATCAAAATTTCAAAATTTCAAAATTTCAAAATTTCACAATTTCAAAATTTCAAAATTTCAAAATTTCAAAATTTCAAAATTTGGAAATTTCAAAATTTCAAAATGTCAAAGTTTTGAAATTCCCAAACTTAAAAATTTCAAAATTTCAAAATTCCCAAATTTCAAAATACCAAAATTTTAAAATTTTGCAATCTAAAAATTTCAAAATATCAAAATTTCAAAATCTCAAAATTTCAAAATTTCAACATTTCAAAATTTCATAATTTCAAAATTTCAAAATATCACAATCTCAAAATTTTAATATTTCAAAATTTCAAAATTTCAAAATTTCAAAATTTCAAAATTTCAAAATTTCAAAATTTCAAAATTTCAAAATTTCAAAATTTCAAAATTTCAAAATTTCAAAATTTCAAAATTTCAAAATTTCAAAATTTCAAAATTTCAAAATTTTAAAATTTCAAAATTTCAAAATTTCAAAATTTCAAAATTTCAAAATTTCAAAATTTCAAAATTTCAAAATTTCAAAATTTAAAAATTTCAAGATTTCAAAATTTCAAAATTTCAAAATTTCAAAGTTTCAAAATTTCAAAATTTCAAAACTTCAAAATTTCAAAATTTCAAAATTTTAAAATATCAAAATTTCAAAATTTCAAAATTTCAAAATTTCAAAATTTCAAAATTTCAAAATTTCAAAATTTCAAAATTTCAAAATTTCAAAATTTCAAAATTTCAAACTTTCAAAATTTCAAAATTTCAAAATTTCAAAATTTCAAAATTTCAAAATTTCAAAATTTCAAAATTTCAAAATTTTAAAATTTCAATATTTCAAAATTTCAAAATTTCAAAATTTAAAAATTCCAAAATTCCGAAATTTCAAAATTTTAAAATTTCAAAATTTGAAAATTTCAAAATTTCAAAATTTCAAAATTTCAAAATTTCAAAATTTCAAAATTTCAAAATTTCAAAATTTCAAAATTTCAAAATTTCAAAACTTCAAGATCTCAAAATTTCGAAATTTCAAAATTTCAAAATTTCAAAATTTCAAAATTTCAAAATTTCAAAACTTCAAAATTTCAAAATTTCAAAATTTCAAAATTTCAAAATTTCAAACTTTCAAAATTTCAAAATTTCAAAATTTCAAAAATTCAAAATTTCAAAATTTCAAAATTTCAAAATTTCAAAATTTCAAAATTTCGAAATTTCAAAATTTCAAAATTTCAAAATTTCAAAATTTCAAAATTTCAAAATTTCAAAATTTCAAAGTTTCAAAATTTCAAAATTTCAAAATTTCAAAATTTCAAAATTTCAAAATTTCAAAATTTCAAAATTTCAAAATTTCAAAATTTCAAAATTTCAAAATTTCAAAATTTCAAAATTTCAAAATTTCAAAATTTCAAATATTTAAAATTTCAAAATTTCAAAATTTCAAAATTTCAAAACTTTAAAATTTCAAAATTTCAAAAATTCAAAAATTCAAAATTTCAAAATTTCAAAATATCAAAATTTCAAAATTTCAAAATTTCAAAATTTCAAAGTTTCAAAATTTCAAAATTTCAAAATTTCAAAATTTCAAAATTTCAAAATTTCAAAATTTCAAAATTTCAAAATTTCAAAATTTCAAAATTTCAAAATTTCAAAATTTCAAAATTTCAAAATTTCAAAATTTCAAAATTTCAAAATTTCAAAATTTCAAAATTTCAAAATTTCAAAATTTCAAAATTTCAAAATTTCAAAATTTCAAAATTTCAAAATTTCAAAATTTCAAAATGTCAAAATTTCAAAATTTCAAAATTTCAAAATTTCGAAATTTCAAAATTTCAAAATTTCAAAATTTCAAAATTTCACAATTTCAAAATTTCAAAATTTCAAAATTTCAAAATTTCAAAATTTCAAAATTTGGAAATTTCAAAATTTCAAAATGTCAAAGTTTCGAAATTCCCAAACTTAAAAATTTCAAAATTTCAAAATTCCCAAATTTCATAATAATCAAAAAAAAATTTCAAAATATCAAAATTTCAAAATCTCAAAATTTCAAAATTTCAACATTTCAAAATTTCATAATTTCAAAATTTCAAAAAATCACAATCTCAAAATTTTAATATTTCAAAATTTCAAAATTTCAAAATTTCAAAATTTCAAAATTTCAAAATTTCAAAATTTCAAAATTTAATTTCAAAATTTCAAAATTTCAAAATTTCAAAATTTCAAAATTTCAAAATTTCAAAATTTCAAAATTTCAAAATTTCAAAATTTCAAAATTTCGAAATTTCAAAATTTCAAAATTTTAAAATTGCAAAATTTCACAATTTCAAATTTTCAAATTTTCAAAATTTTAAAATTTCAAATTTTCAAAATTTCAAAATTTGAAGATGTTAAAATTTCAATTCAAGTTCCAAACTTCAAAAATTTAAAATTTCAAAATTTCAAAATTTCAAAATTTCAAAATTTCAAAATTTCAAAATTTCAAAATTTCAAAATTTCAAAATTTCAAAATTTCAAAATTTCAAAATTTCAAACTTTCAAAATTTCAAAATTTCAAAATTTCAAAATTTCAAAATTTCAAAATTTTAAAATTTCAAAATTTCAAAATTTCAAAATTTAAAAATTCCAAAATTCCGAAATTTCAAAATTTTAAAATTTCAAAATTTGAAAATTTCAAAATTTCAAAATTTCAAAATTTCAAAATTTCAAAATTTCAAAATTTCAAAATTTCAAAATTTCAAAATTTCAAAATTTCAAAACTTCAAGATCTCAAAATTTCGAAATTTCAAAATTTCAAAATTTCAAAATTTCAAAATTTCAAAATTTCAAAACTTCAAAATTTCAAAATTTCAAAATTTCAAAATTTCAAAATTTCAAACTTTCAAAATTTCAAAATTTCAAAATTTCAAAATTTCAAAAATTCAAAATTTCAAAATTTCAAAATTTCAAAATTTCAAAATTTCGAAATTTCAAAATTTCAAAATTTCAAAATTTCAAAATTTCAAAATTTCAAAATTTCAAAATTTCAAAGTTTCAAAATTTCAAAATTTCAAAATTTCAAAATTTCAAAATTTCAAAATTTCAAAATTTCAAAATTTCAAAATTTCAAAATTTCAAATATTTAAAATTTCAAAATTTCAAAATTTCAAAATTTCAAAACTTTAAAATTTCAAAATTTCAAAAATTCAAAAATTCAAAATTTCAAAATTTCAAAATATCAAAATTTCAAAATTTCAAAATTTCAAAATTTCAAAATTTCAAAGTTTCAAAATTTCAGAATTTCAAAATTTCAAAATTTCAAAATTTCAAAATTTCAAAATTTCAAAATTTCAAAATTTCAAAATTTCAAAATTTCAAAATTTCAAAATTTCAAAATTTCAAAATTTCAAAATTTCAAAATTTCAAAATTTCAAAATTTCAAAATTTCAAAATTTCAAAATTTCAAAATTTCAAAATGTCAAAATTTCAAAATTTCAAAATTTCAAAATTTCGAAATTTCAAAATTTCAAAATTTCAAAATTTCAAAATTTCAAAATTTCACAATTTCAAAATTTCAAAATTTCAAAATTTCAAAATTTCAAAATGTCAAAGTTTCGAATTTCCCAAACTTAAAAATTTCAAAATTTCAAAATTCCCAAATTTCATAATAATCAAAAAAAAATTTCAAAATATCAAAATTTCAAAATTTCAAAATTTCAACATTTCAAAATTTCATAATTTCAAAATTTCAAAAATCACAATCTCAAAATTTTAATATTTCAAAATTTCAAAATTTCAAAATTTCAAAATTTCAAAATTTCAAAATTTAATTTCAAAATTTCAAAATTTCAAAATTCAAAATTTCAAAATTTCAAAATTTCAAAAT
>CATPCP010000098.1:0-24997 GCA_955652365.1 Eristalinus aeneus
AATTTTAAAATTTCGAAATTTTGGAATTGTGAAATTTTGAAATTTTGAAATTTTGAAATTTTGATAATTTGAAATTACAAAAATTTGAAATTTTGAAATTTTGAACATTGAAAATTTTGAAATTTTGATATCTTAAGATCTGGAAATTTTGAGATTTTGACATTTTAAAATTTTTCTAATTTTGAAATTTTGAAATTTTGAAATTTTGAGATTTTGAAATTTTGAAATTTTGAAATTTTGAAATTTTGAAATTTTGAAATTTTGAAATTTTGAAATTTTGAAATTTGAAATTTTGAAATTTTGATATTTTGATATTTTGAAATTTTGAAATTTTGAAATTTTGAAATTTTGAAATTTTGAAATTTTGAAATTTTGAAATTTTGAAATTTTGAAATTTTGAAATTTTGAAATTTTGAAATTTTGAAATTTTGAAATTTTGAAATTTTGAAATTTTGAAATTTTGAAATGTCGAAATTTTGAAATTTTGAAATTTTAAAATTTTGAAATTTTGAAATTTTGAAATTTTGAAATTTTGAAATTTTGAAATTTTGAAATTTTGAAATTTTGAAATTTTGAAATTTTGAAATTTTGAAATGTCGAAATTTTGAAATTTTGAAATTTTGAAATTTTGAAATTTTGAAATTTTGAAATTTTGAAATTTTGAAATTTTGAAATTTTGAAATTTTGAAATTTTGAAATTTTGAAATTTTGAAATTTTAAAATTTTGAAATTTTGAAATTTTGAAATTTTGAAATTTTGGAATTTTGAAATTTTGAAATTTTGAAATTTTGAAATTTTGAAATTTTGAAATTTTGAAATTTTGAAATTCTGTAATTTTGTAGTTTTGAAATTTTGAAATTTTGAAATTTTGAAATTTTGAAATTTTGAAATTTTGAAATTTTGAAATTTTGAAATTTTGAAATTTTGAAATTTTGAAATTTTGGAATTTTGAAATTTGAAATTTTGAAATTTTGAAATTTTGAAATTTTGAAATTTTGAAATTTTGAAATTTTGAAATTTTGAAATTTTGAAATTTTGAAATTTTGAAATTTTGAAATTTTGAAATTTTGAAATTTTGAAATTTTGAAATTTTGAAATTTTGAAATTTTGAAATTTTGAAATTTTGAAATTTTGAAATTTTGAAATTTTGAAATTTTGAAATATTGAAATTTTGAAATTTAGAAATTCTGAAATTTTGAAATTTTGAAATTTTGAAATTTTGAAATTTTGAAATTTTGATATTTTGAAATTTTGATATTTTAAATTTTGAAATTTTTGAGCTTGGAAATTTTGAAATTTTAAAATATTGAAATTTAAAAATTTTGAAATTTTAAAATTTTGAATTTTTGAAATTCTCAAATTTTAAAATTTTGAAATTTTAAAATTTTGAAATTTTGAAATTTTGAAATTTTGAAATTTTGAAATTTTGAAATTTTGAAATTTTGAAATTTTGAAATTTTGAAATTTTGAAATTTTGAAATATTGAAATTTTGAGATTTAGAACTTCTGAAATTTTGAAATTTTGAAATTTTGAAATTCTGATATTTTCAAATTTTGATATTTTTAAATTTTGAAATTTTAGAGCTTGGAAATTTTGAAATTTTAAAATATTGAAATTTAAAAATTTTGAAATTTTAAAATTTTGAATTTTTGAAATTCTCAAATTTTGAAATTTTGAAATTTTGAAATTTTGAAAATTTGAAATTTTGAAATTTTGAAATTTTGAAATTTTGAAATTTTGAAATTTTGAAATTTTGAAATTTTGAAAATTTGAAATTTTGAAATTTTGAAATTTTGAAATTTTGAAATTTTGAAATTTTGAAATTTTGAAATTTTGAAATTTTGAAATTTTGAAATTTTGAAATTTTGAAATTTTGAAATTTTGAAATTTTGAAATTTTGAAATTTTGAAATTTTGAAATTTTGAAATTTTGAAATTTTGAAATTTTGAAATTTTGAAATTTTGAAATTTTGAAATTTTAAAATTTTGAAATGTTGATATTTTGAAATTACAAAAATTTGAAAATTTGAAATTTTGAACATTTAAAATTTTGAAATTTTTATATTTTAAAATTTTGAAATTTTGAGATTTTGACATCTTGAAATTTTTTAGTTTTGAAATTTTGAAATTGTGAAATTTTGCAATTTTGAGATTTTGAAATTTTGAAATTTTGAAATTTTGAAATTTTAAAATTTTGAAATTTTGAAATTTTGAAATTTTGAAATTTTGAAATTTTGAAATTTTGAAATTTTGAAATTTTGAAATTTTAAAATTTTGAAATGTTGATATATTGAAATTACAAAAATTTGAAAATTTGAAATTTTGAACATTTTAAATTTTGAAATTTTGATATTTTAAAATTTTGAAATTTTGAGATTTTGACATTTTGAAATTTTTGAAATTTGAAATTTTGAAATTGTGCAATTTTGCAATTTTGAGATTTTGAAATTTTAAAATTTTGAAATTTTGATATTTTGAAATTTTGAAATTTTGAAATTTTGAAATTTTGAAATTTTGAAATTTTGAAATTTTGTAATTTTGAAATTTTGAAATTTTGAAATTTTGAAATTTTGAAATTTTGAAATTTTGAAATTTTGAAATTTTGAAATTTTGAAATTTTGAAATTTTGAAATTTTGAAATTTTGAAATTTTAAAATTTTGAAATTTTGAAGTTTTGAAATTTTAAAATTTTGAAATTTTGAAATTTTGATATTTTGAAATTTTGAAATTTTGAAATTTTAAAATTTCGAAATTTTGGAATTGTGAAATTTTGAAATTTTGAAATTTTGAAATTTTGAAATTTTGATAATTTGAAATTACAAAAATTTGAAATTTTGAAATTTTGAACATTGAAAATTTTGAAATTTTGATATCTTAAGATCTGGAAATTTTGAGATTTTGACATTTTAAAATTTTTCTAATTTTGAAATTTTGAAATTTTGAAATTTTGAGATTTTGAAATTTTGAAATTTTGAAATTTTGAAATTTTGAAATTTTGAAATTTTGAAATTTTGAAATTTTGATATTTTGATATTTTGAAATTTTGAAATTTTGAAATTTTGAAATTTTGAAATTTTGAAATTTTGAAATTTTGAAATTTTGAAATTTTGAAATTTTGAAATTTTGAAATTTTGAAATTTTGAAATTTTGAAATTTTGAAATTTTGAAATTTTGAAATTTTGAAATTTTGAAATGTCGAAATTTTGAAATTTTGAAATTTTAAAATTTTGAAATTTTGAAATTTTGAAATTTTGAAATTTTGAAATTTTGAAATTTTGAAATTTTGAAATTTTGAAATTTTGAAATTTTGAAATGTCGAAATTTTGAAATTTTGAAATTTTGAAATTTTGAAATTTTGAAATTTTGAAATTTTGAAATTTTGAAATTTTGAAATTTTGAAATTTTGAAATTTTGAAATTTAAAAATTTTGAAATTTTGAAATTTTGAAATTTTGAAATTTTGGAATTTTGAAATTTTGAAATTTTGAAATTTTGAAATTTTGAAATTTTGAAATTTTGAAATTCTGTAATTTTGTAGTTTTGAAATTTTGAAATTTTGAAATTTTGAAATTTTGAAATTTTGAAATTTTGAAATTTTGAAATTTTGAAATTTTGAAATTTTGAAATTTTGGAATTTTGAAATTTTGAAATTTTGAAATTTTGAAATTTTGAAATTTTGAAATTTTGAAATTTTGAAATTTTGAAATTTTGAAATTTTGAAATTTTGATATTTTGAAATTTTGAAATTTTGAAATTTTGAAATTTTGAAATTTTGAAATTTTGAAATTTTGAAATTTTGAAATTTTGAAATTTTGAAATTTTGAAATATTGAAATTTTGAAATTTTGAAATTTTGAAATTTTGAAATTTTGAAATTTTGAAATTTTGAAATTTTGAAATTTTGAAATTTTGAAATTTTAAAATTTTGAAATTTTAAAATTTTGAAATTTTGATATTTTGAAATTTTGAAATTTTGATATTTTGAAATTTTGAAATCTTGAAATCCTGCAAATTTTGAAATTTTGAAATTTTGAAGTATTGAAATTTTGAAATTTTAAAATTTTGAAATTTTGAAATTTTAAAATTTTGAAGTATTGAAATTTTGAAATTTTAAAATTTTGAAATTTTGAAATTTTAAAATTTTGAAATTTTGAAATTTTGAAATTTTGAAGTATTGAAATTTTGAAATTTTAAAATTTTGAAATTTTGAAATTTTAAAATTTTGAAGTATTGAAATTTTGAAATTTTAAAATTTTGAAATTTTAAAATTTTGAAATTCTGTAATTTTGTAGTTTTGAAATTTTGATATTTTGAAATTTTGATATTTTTAAATTCTGAAATTTTAGAGCTTGGAAATTTTGAATTTTTGAAATTCTGAACTTTTTTAAATTTTGAAATTTTGAAATCTTGAAATTTTGAAATTTTGAAATTTTAAAATTTTGAAATTTTGAAATTTTAAAATTTTGAAGTATTGAAATTTTGAAATTTAAAATTTTGAAATTTTGAAATTTTGAAATTTTGAAATTTGAAATTTTGAAATTTTGAAATTTTGAAATTTTGAAATTTTGAAATTGTGAAGTTTTGAAATTTTGAAATTTTGAAATTTTGAAATTTTGAAATTTTGAAATTTTGAAATTTTGAAATTTGAAATTTTGAAATTTTGAAATTTTGAAGTTTTGAAATTTTGAAATTTTTGAAATTTTGAAATTTTGATATTTTGAAATTACAAAAATTTGAAATTTTGAAATTTTGAACATTGAAAATTTTGAAATTTTGATATTTTAAGATCTGGAAATTTTGAGATTTTGACATTTTAAAATTTTTCTAATTTGAAATTTTGAAATTTTGAAATTTTGAAATTTTGAAATTTTGAAATTTTGAAATTTTGAAATTTTGAAATTTTGAAATTTTGAAATTTTGAAATTTTAAAATTTTGAAATTTTGAAATTTTGAAATTTTAAAATTTTGAAGTATTAAAATTTTGAAATTTTAAAATTTTGAAATTTTGAAATTTTGAAATTTTGAAATTTTGAAATTTTGAAATTTTGAAATTTTGAAATTGTGAAGTTTTGAAATTTTGAAATTTTGAAATTTTGAAATTTTGAAATTTTGAAATTTTGAAATTTTGAAATTTTGAAATTTTGAAATTTTGAAATTTTGAAATTTTGAAATTTTGAAATTTTGAAATTTTGAAATTTTGAAATTTTGAAATTTTGAAATTTTGAAATTTTGAAATTTTGAAATTTTGAAATTTTGAAATTTTGAAATTTTAAAATTTCGAAATTTTTAAATTTTGAAATTTTGAAATTTTAAAATTTCGAAATTTTGGAATTTGAAATTTTGAAATTTTGAAATTTAGAAATTTTGAAATTTTGAAATTTTGAAATTTTGAAATTTTGAAATCTTGAAATCCTGCAAATTTTGAAATTTTGAAATTTTGAAATTTTGAAATTTTGTAATTTTGAATTTTGAAATTTTGAAATTTTAAAATTTTGAAGTTTTGAAATTTTGAAATTTTGAAATTTTGAAATTTTGAAATTTTGATATTTTGAAATTTTGATATTTTTAAATTCTGAAATTTTAGAGCTTGGAAATTTTGAATTTTTGAAATTCTGAACTTTTTAAATTTTGAAATTTTGAAATCTTGAAATTTTGAAATTTTGAAATTTTAAAATTTTGAAATTTTGAAATTTTAAAATTTTGAAGTATTGAAATTTTGAAATTTTAAAATTTTGAAATTTAAAAATTTTGAAATTTTGAAATTTTGAAATTTTGAAATTGTGAAGTTTTGAAATTTTGAAATTTTGAAATTTTGAAATTTTGAAATTTTGAAATTTTGAAATTTTGAAATTTTGAAATTTTGAAATTTTGAAATTTTGAAATTTTGAAATTTTGAAATTTTGAAATTTTGAAGTTTTGAAATTTTGAAATTTTTGAAATTTTGAAATTTTGATATTTTGAAATTACAAAAATTTGAAATTTTGAAATTTTGAACATTGAAAATTTTGAAATTTTGATATTTTAAGATCTGGAAATTTTGAGATTTTGACATTTTAAAATTTTTCTAATTTTGAAATTTTGAAATTTTGAAATTTTGAGATTTTGAAATTTTGAAATTTTGAAATTTTGAAATTTTGAAATTTTGAAATATTGAAATTTTAAAATTTTGAAATTTTGAAATTTTGATATTTTGATATTTTGAAATTTTGAAATTTTGAAATTTTGAAATTTTGAAATTTTGAAATTTTGAAATTTTGAAATTTTGAAATTTTGAAATTTTGAAATTTTGAAATTTTGAAATTTTGAAATTTTGAAATTTTGAAATTTTGAAATTTTGAAATGTTGAAATTTTGAAATTTTGAAATTTTAAAATTTTGAAATTTTGAAATTTTGAAATTTTAAAATTTTGAAATTTTGAAATTTTGAAATTTTGAAATTTTGAAATTTTGAAATTTTGAAATTTTGAAATTTTAAAATTTTGAAATTTTGAAATTTTGAATTTTGAAATTTTGAAATTTTGAATTTTGAAATTTTGGAATTTTGAAATTTTGAAATTTTGAAATTTTGAAATTTTGAAATTTTGAAATTTTGAAATTTTGAAATTTTGAAATTTTGAAATTTTGAAATTTTGAAATTTTGAAATTTTGAAATTTTGAAATTTTGAAATTTTGAAATTTTGAAATTTTGAAATTTTGAAATTTTGAAATTTTGAAATTTTGAAATTTTGAATTTTGAAATTTTGAAATTTTGAAATTTTGAAATTTTGAATTTTGAAATTTTGAAATTTAAAAATTTTGAAATTTTAATATTTTGAAATTTTGATATTTTGAAATTTTGAAATTTTGAAATTTTGATATTTTGAAATTTTGAAATCTTGAAATCCTGCAAATTTGAAATTTTGAAATTTTGAAATTTTGAAATTTTGAAATTTTGAAATTTTGAAATTTTGAAATTTTGAAATTTTGAAATTTTGAAATTTTGAAATTTTGAAATTTTGAAATTTTGAAATTTTAAAATTTTGAAGTTTTGAAATTTTGAATTTTTAAATTTTGAAATTTTGATATTTTGAAATTTTGATATTTTTAAATTCTGAAATTTTAGAGCTTGGAAATTTTGAATTTTTGAAATTCTGAACTTTTTTAAATTTTGAAATTTTGAAATCTTGAAATTTTGAAATTTTGAAATTTTAAAATTTTGAAATTTTGAAATTTTAAAATTTTGAAGTATTGAAATTTTGAAATTTTAAAATTTTGAAATTTTGAAATTTTGAAATTTTGAAATTTTGAAATTTTGAAATTTTGAAATTGTGAAGTTTTGAAATTTTGAAATTTTGAAATTTTGAAATTTTGAAATTTTGAAATTTTGAAATTTTGAAATTTTGAAATTTTGAAATTTTGAAATTTTGAAATTTTGAAGTTTTGAAATTTTGAAATTTTTGAAATTTTGAAATTTTGATATTTTGAAATTACAAAAATTTGAAATTTTGAAATTTTGAACATTGAAAATTTTGAAATTTTGATATTTTAAGATCTGGAAATTTTGAGATTTTGACATTTTAAAATTTTTCTAATTTTGAAATTTTGAAATTTTGAAATTTTGAAATTTTGAAATTTTGAAATTTTGAAATTTTAAAATTTTGAAATTTTGAAATTTTGAAATTTTGAAATTTTAAAATTTGAAGTATTGAAATTTTGAAATTTTAAATTTTGAAATTTTGAAATTTTGAAATTTTGAAATTTTGAAATTTTGAAATTTTGAAATTTTGAAATTTTGAAATTTTGAAATTGTGAAGTTTTGAAATTTTGAAATTTTGAAATTTGAAATTTTGAAATTTTGAAATTTTGAAATTTTGAAATTTTGAAATTTTGAAATTTTGAAATTTTGAAATTTTGAAATTTTGAAATTTTGAAATTTTGAAATTTTGAAATTTGAAATTTTGAAATTTTGAAATTTTGAAATTTTGAAATTTTAAAATTTCGAAATTTTGAAATTTTGAAATTTTGAAATTTTGAAATTTGAAATTTTGAAATTTTGAAATTTTAAAATTTCGAAATTTTGGAATTTTGAAATTTTGAAATTTTGAAATTTAGAAATTTTGAATTTTGAAATTTTGAAATTTTGAAATCTTGAAATCCTGCAAATTTTGAAATTTTGAAATTTTGAAATTTTGAAATTTTGAAATTTTGAAATTTTAAAATTTTGAAGTTTTGAAATTTTGAAATTTGAAATTTTGATATTTTGAAATTTTGATATTTTTAAATTCTGAAATTTTAGAGCTTGGAAATTTTGAATTTTTGAAATTCTGAACTTTTTTAAATTTTGAAATTTTGAAATCTTGAAATTTTGAAATCTTGAAATTTTAAAATTTTGAAATTTTGAAATTTTAAAATTTTGAAGTATTGAAATTTTGAAATTTTAAAATTTTGAAATTTAAAAATTTTGAAATTTTGAAATTTTGAAATTTTGAAATTTTGAAATTTTGAAATTTTGAAATTTTGAAATTGTGAAGTTTTGAAATTTTGAAATTTTGAAATTTTGAAATTTTGTAATTTTGAAATTTTGAAATTTTGAAATTTTGAAATTTTGAAATTTTGAAATTTTAAGTTTTGAAATTTTGAAATTTTTGAAATTTTGAAATTTTGATATTTTGAAATTACAAAAATTTGAAATTTTGAAATTTTGAACATTGAAAATTTTGAAATTTTGATATTTTAAGATCTGGAAATTTTGAGATTTTGACATTTAAAATTTTTCTAATTTTGAAATTTTGAAATTTTGAAATTTTGAGATTTTGAAATTTTGAAATTTTGAAATTTCGAAATTTTGAAATTGTGAAATTTTAAAATTTTGAAATTTTGAAATTTTGATATTTTGAAATTTTGAAATTTTGAAATTTTGAAATTTTGAAATTTTGAAATTTTGAAATTTTGAAATTTTGAAATTTTGAAATTTTGAAATTTTGAAATTTTGAAATTTTGAAATTTGAAATTTTGAAATTTTGAAATTTTGAATTTTGAAATTTTGAAATGTTGAAATTTTGAAATTTTGAAATTTTAAAATTTTGAAATTTTGAAATTTTGAATTTTGAAATTTTGAAATTTTGAAATTTTGAAATTTTGAAATTTTGAAATTTTGAAATTTTGAAATTTTGAAATTTTGAAATTTTGAAATTTTAAAATTTTGAAATTTTGAAATTTTGAAATTTTGAAATTTTGGAATTTTGAAATTTTGAAATTTTGAAATTTTGAAATTTTGAAATTTTGAAATTTTGAAATTTTGAAATTTTGAAATTTTGAAATTTTGTAATTTTGTAGTTTTAAAATTTTGAAATTTTGAAATTTTGAAATTTTGAAATTTTGAAATTTTGAAATTTTGAAATTTTGAAATTTTGAAATTTGAAATTTTGAAATTTTGAAATTTTGAAATTTTGAAATTTTGAAATTTTGAAATTTTGAAATTTTGGAATTTTGAAATTTTGAAATTTTGAAATTTTGAAATTTTGAAATTTTGAAATTTTGAAATTTTGAAATTTTGAAATTTTGAAATTTTGAAATTTTGAAATTTTGAAATTGGGAAATTTTGAAATTTTGAAATTTTGAAATTTTGAAATTTTGAAATTTGAAATTTTTGAAATTTTGAAATTTTGATATTTTGAAATAACAAAAATTTGAAATTTTGAAATTTTGAACATTTAAAATTTTGAAATTTTGATATTTTAAAATTTGGAAATTTTGAGATTTTGACATTTTAAAATTTTAAAATTTGAAATTTTGAAATTTTGATATTTTGATATTTTGAAATTTTGAAATTTTGAAATTTTGAAATTTTGAAATTTTGAAATTTTGAAATTTTGAAATTTTGAAATTTTAAAATTTTGAAATTTTGAAATTTTGAAATTTTGAAATTTTGAAATTTTGAAATTTTGAAATTTTGAAATTTTGAAATTTAAAATTTTGAAATTTTGAAATTTTGAAATTTTGAAATTTTGTAATTTTGTAATTTTGAAATTTTGAAATTTTGAAATTTTGAATTTTGAAATTTTGAAATTTTGAAATTTTGAAATTTTGAAATTTTGAAATTTTGAAATTTTGAAATTTTGAAATTTTGAAATTTTGAAATTTTGAAATTTTGAAATTTTGAAATTTTGAAATTTTGAAATTTTGAAATTTTGAAATTTTGAAATTTTGAAATTTTGAATTTTGAAATTTTGAAATTTTGAAATTTTGAAATTTTGAAATTTTGAAATTTTGAAATTTTGAATTTTGAAATTTTGAAATTTTGAAATTTTGAAATTTTGAAATTTTGAAATTTTGAAATTTGAAATTTTGAAATTTTGAAATTTTGAAATTTTGTAGTTTTGTAGTTTTGAAATTTAGAAATTTAGAAATTTTGAAATTTTGGAATTTTGAAATTTTGAAATTTTGAAATTTTGAAATTTTGAAATTTTGAAATTTTGAAATTTTGAAATTTTGAAATTTTATTATTTTGAAATTTTGAAATTTTTAAATTTTTAAATTTTGAAATTTTGAAATTTTGAAATTTTGAAATTTTGGAATTTTAAATTTTGAAATTTTGAAATTTTGAAATTTTGAAATTTTGAAATTTTGAATTTTGAAATTTTGAAATTTTGAAATTTTGAAATTTTGAAATTTTGAAATTTTGAAATTTTGAAATTTTGAAATTTTGAAATTTCGAAATTTTGAAATTTTGAAATTTCGAAATTTTAAATTCTGAAATTTTGAAATTTTGAAATTTTGAAATTTTGAAATTTTGAAATTTTGACATTTTGAAATTTTGATATTTTGAAATTTTGAAATTTTGAAATTTTGAAATTTTGAAATTTTGAAATTTTGAAATTTTGAAATTTTGAAATTTTGAAATTTTGAAATTTTGAAATTTTGAAATTTTGAAATTTTGAAATTTTGAAATTTTGAAATTTTGAAATTTTGAAATTTTGAAATTTTGAAATTTTGAAATTTTGAAATTTTGAAATTTTGAAATTTTGAAATTTTGAAATTTTGAAATTTTGAAATTTTGAAATTTTAAAATTTTGAAATTTTGAAATTTTGAAATTTTGAAATTTTGAAATTTTGAAATTTTGAAATTTTGAAATTTTGAAATTTTGAAATTTTGAAATTTTGAAATTTTGAAATTTTGAAATTTTGAAATTTTGAAATTTTGAAATTTTGAAATTTTGAAATTTTGAAATTTTGAAATTTTGAAATTTTGAAATTTTGAAATTTTGAAATTTTGAAATTTTGAAATTTTGAAATTTTGAAATTTTGAAATTTTGAAATTTTGAAATTTTGAAATTTTGAAATTTTGAAATTTTGAAATTTTGAAATTTTGATATTTTGAAATTCTGAAATATTAAAATTTGGAAATTTTGAACTTTTAAAATTTTGAAATTTTGAAATTTTGAAATTTCGAAATTTTGAAATTTTGAAATTTTGAAATTTTGAAATTTTGAAATTTTGAAATTTTGAAATTTTGAAATTTCGAAATTTTTTAATTCTGAAATTTTGAAATTTTGAAATTTTGAAATTATGACATTTTGAAATTTTGAAATTTTGAAATTTTGAAATTTTGAAATTTTGAAATTTTGAAATTTTGAAATTTTGAAATTTTGAAATTTTGAAATTTTGAAATTTTTAAATTTTTAAATTTTGAAATTTAAAAATTTTGAAATTTTGAAATTTTGAAATTTTGAAATCTTGAAATTTTGAAATTTTGAAGTTTTGAAATTTTTAAATTTTAAAATTTTGTATTTTTGTAATTTTGAAATTCTGAAATTTTGAAATTTTGAAATTTTGAAATTTTGAAATTTTGAAATTTTGAAATTTTGAAATTTTGAAATTTTGAAATTTTGAAATTTTATTATTTTGAAATTTTGAAATTTTAAAATTTTGAAATTTTGAAATTTTGAAATTTTGAAATTTTGAAATTTTGAAATTTTGAAATTTTAAAATTTTGAAATTTTGAAATTTTGAAATTTTGAAATTTTGAAATTTTGAAATTTTGAAATTTTGAAATTTTGAAATTTTGAAATTTTGAAATTTTGAAATTTTGAAATTTTGAAATTTTGAAATTTTGAAATTTTGAAATTTTGAAATTTTATTATTTTGAAATTTTGAAATTTTAAAATTTTGAAATTTTGAAATTTTGAAATTTTGAAATTTTGAAATTTTGAAATTTTAAAATTTTGAAATTTTGAAATTTTGAAATTTTGAAATTTTGAAATTTTGAAATTTTGAAATTTTGAAATTTTGAAATTTTGAAATTTTGAAATTTTGAAATTTTGAAATTTTGAAATTTTGAAATTTTGAAATTTTAAAATTTCGAAATTTTGAAATTTTGAAATTTTGAAATTTTGAAATTTTGAAATTTTGAAATTTTAAAATTTCGAAATTTTGGAATTTTGAAATTTTGAAATTTAGAAATTTTGAAATTTTGAAATTTTGAAATCTTGAAATCCTGCAAATTTTGAAATTTTGAAATTTTGAAATTTTAAAATTTTGAAGTTTTGAAATTTTGAAATTTTGAAATTTTGAAATTTTGATATTTTGAAATTTTGATATTTTTAAATTCTGAAATTTTAGAGCTTGGAAATTTTGAATTTTTGAAATTCTGAACTTTTTTAAATTTTGAAATTTTGAAATCTTGAAATTTTGAAATTTTGAAATTTTAAAATTTTGAAATTTTGAAATTTTAAAATTTTGAAGTATTGAAATTTTGAAATTTTAAAATTTTGAAATTTTAAAATTTTGAAATTTTGAAATTTTGAAATTTTGAAATTTTGAAATTTTGAAATTTTGAAATTGTGAAGTTTTGAAATTTTGAAATTTTGAAATTTTGAAATTTTGAAATTTTGAAATTTTGAAATTTTGAAATTTTTAAGTTTTGAAATTTTGAAATTTTTGAAATTTTGAAATTTTGATATTTTGAAATTACAAAAATTTGAAATTTTGAAATTTTGAACATTGAAAATTTTGAATTTTGATATTTTAAGATCTGGAAATTTTGAGATTTTGACATTTTAAAATTTTTCTAATTTTAAAATTTTGAAATTTTGAAATTTTGAGATTTTGAAATTTTAAAATTTTAAAATTTTGAAATTTCGAAATTTTGAAATTTTGAAATTTTGAAATTTTGAAATTTTGATATTTTGATATTTTGAAATTTTGAAATTTTGAAATTTTGAAATTTTGAAATTTTGAAATTTTGAAATTTTGAAATTTTGAAATTTTGAAATTTTGAAATTTTGAAATTTTGAAATTTTGAAATTTTGAAATTTTGAAATTTTGAAATTTTGAAATTTTGAAATGTTGAAATTTTGAAATTTTGAAATTTTAAAATTTTGAAATTTTGAAATTTTGAAATTTTGAAATTTTGAAATTTTGAAATTTTGAAATTTTGAAATTTTAAAATTTTGAAATTTTGAAATTTTGAAATTTTGAAATTTTGGAATTTTGAAATTTTGAAATTTTGAAATTTTGAAATTTTGAAATTTTGAAATTTTGAAATTTTGAAATTTTGAAATTTTGAAATTTTGAAATTTTGTAATTTTGTAGTTTTGAAATTTTGAAATTTTGAAATTTTGAAATTTTGAAATTTTGAAATTTTGAAATTTTGAAATTTTGAAATTTTGAAATTTTGAAATTTTGAAATTTTGAAATTTTGGAATTTTGAAATTTTGAAATTTTGAAATTTTGAAATTTTGAAATTTTGAAATTTTGAAATTTTGAAATTTTGAAATTTTGAAATTTTGAAATTTTGAAATTTTGAAATTTTGAAATTTTGAAATTGGGAAATTGGGAAATTTTGAAATTTTGAAATTTTGAAATTTTGAAATTTTGAAATTTTGAAATTTTTGAAATTTTGAAATTTTGATATTTTGAAATTACAAAAATTTGAAATTTTGAAATTTTGAACATTTAAAATTTTGAAATTTTGATATTTTAAAATTTGGAAATTTAGAGATTTTGACATTTTAAAATTTTGAAATTTTGAAATTTTGAAATTTTGAAATTTTAAAATTTTGAAATTTTGAAATTTTGATATTTTGATATTTTGATATTTTGAAATTTTGAAATTTTGAAATTTTGAAATTTTGAAATTTTGAAATTTTGAAATTTTGAAATTTTAAAATTTTGAAATTTTGAAATTTTGAAATTTTGAAATTTTGAAATTTTGAAATTTTGAAATTTTGGAATTTTGAAATTTTGAAATTTTGAAATTTTGAAATTTTAAAATTTTGAAATTTTGAAATTTTGAAATTTTGAAATTTTGAAATTTTGAAATTTTGAAATTTTGAAATTTTGAAATTTTGAAATTTTTAAATTGTGAAATTTTGAAATTTTGAAATTCTAAAATTTTTAAAAATTTGGAAATTTTGAAATTTTGAAATTTGAAAATTTTGAAATTTTGAGATTTTGAAATTTTGAAATTTTGAAATTTTGAAATTTTATTATTTTGAAATTTTAAAAATTTTGAAATTTTGAAATTTTGAAATTTTGAAATTTTGAAATTTTGAAATTTTGGAATTTTAAAATTTTGAAATTTTGAAATTTTGAAATTTTGAAATTTTGAAATTTTGAAATTTTGAAATTTTGAAATTTTGAAATTTTGAAATTTTGAAATTTTGAAATTTTGAAATTTTGAAATTTTGAAATTTTGAAATTTCGAAATTTTGAAATTTTGAAATTTTGAAATTTTGAAATTTTGAAATTTCGAAATTTTTAAATTCTGAAATTTTGAAATTTTGAAATTATGACATTTTGAAATTTTGATATTTTGAAATTTTGAAATTTTGAAATTTTGAAATTTTGAAATTTTGAAATTTTGAAATTTTGAAATTTTGAAATTTTGAAATTTAAAAATTTTGAAATTTTGAAATTTTGGAATTTTGAAATTTTGTAATTTTGTTTTTTTGAAATTTTGAAATTTTGAAATTTTGAAATTTTGAAATTTTGAAATTTTGAAATTTTGAAATTATGACATTTTGAAATTTTGATATTTTGAAATTTTGAAATTTTGAAATTTTGAAATTTTGAATTTTTGAGATTTTGAAATTTTGAAATTTTGAAATTTTGAAATTTTGAAATTTTGAAATTTTAAAATTTTGAAATTTTTAAATTTTGAAATTTTGAAATTTTGAAATTTTGAAATTCTAAAATTTTTAAAAATTTGGAAATTTTTAAATTTTGAAATTTTGAAATTTAAAAATTTTGAAATTTTGAAATTTTGGAATTTTGAAATTTTGTAATTTTGTTATTTTGAAATTTTGAAATTTTGAAATTTTGAAATTTTGAAATTTTGAAATTTTGAAATTTTGAAATTTTGAAATTTTGAAATTTTGAATTTTGAAATTTTGAAATTTTGAAATTTTGAAATTTTATTATTTTGAAATTTTGAAATTTTAAAATTTTGAAATTTTGAAATTTTGAAATTTTGAAATTTTGAAATTTTGAAATTTTGAAATTTTGAAATTTTGAAATGTTAAAATTTTGAAATTTTGAAATTTTGAAATTTTGAAATTTTGAAGTTTTAAAATTTTGAAATTTTGAAATTTTGAAATTTTGAAATTTTGAAATTTTAAAATTTTGAAATTTTGAAATTTTGAAATTTTGAAATGTTGAAATTTTGAAATTTTGAAATTTTGAAATTTTGAAATTTTAAAATTTTGAAATTTTGAACTTTTGAAATTTTGAAATTTTGAAATTTTGAAATTTTGAAATTTTGAAATTTTGAAATTTTGAAATTTTGAAATTTTGAAATTTTGAAATTTTAAAATTTTGAAATTTTGAAATTTTGAAATTTTGAAATTTTGAAATTTTGAAATTTTGAAATTTTGAAATTTTGAAATTTTGAAATTTTGAAATTTTGAAATTTTGAAATTTTGAAATTTTTAAATTTTGAAATTTTGAAATTTTGAAATTTTGAAATTTTGAAATTTTGAAATATTGAAATTTGGAAATTTTGAACTTTTAAAATTTTGAAATTTTGAAATTTTGAAATTTTGAAATTTCGAAATTTTGAAATTTTGAAATTTTGAAATTTTGAAATTTCGAAATTTTTAAATTCTGAAATTTTGAAATTTTGAAATTTTGAAATTTTGAAATTATGACATTTTGAAATTTTGATATTTTGATATTTTGAAATTTTGAAATTTTGAGATTTTGAAATTTTGAAATTTTGAAATTTTGAAATTTTGAAATTTTGAAATTTTGAAATTTTGAAATTTTGAAATTTTGAAATTTTGAAATTTTGAAATTTTGAATTTTGAAATTTTGAAATTTTGAAATTTTGAAATTTTGAAATTATGAAATTTTGAAATTTTGAAATGTTGAAATTTTGAAATTTTGAAATTTTGAAATTTTGAAATTTTGAAATTTTGAAATTTTGAAATTTTGAAATTTTTAAATTGTGAAATTTTGAAATTTTGAAATTCTAAAATTTTTAAAAATTTTGAAATTTTGAAATTTTGAAATTTGAAAATTTTGAAATTTTGAGATTTTGAAATTTTTAAATTTTGAAATTTTGAAATTTTATTATTTTGAAATTTTAAAAATTTTGAAATTTTGAAATTTTGAAATTTTGAAATTTTGAAATTTTGAAATTTTGGAATTTTGAAATTTTGAAATTTTGAAATTTTGAAATTTTGAAATTTTGAAATTTTGAAATTTTGAAATTTTGAAATTTCGAAATTTTTAAATTCTGAAATTTTGAAATTTTGAAATTATGACATTTTGAAATTTTGATATTTTGAAATTTTGAAATTTTGAAATTTTGAAATTTTGAAATTTTGAGATTTTGAAATTTTGAAATTTTGAAATTTTGAAATTTTGAAATTTTGAAATTTTGAAATTTTATTATTTTGAAATTTTAAAATTTTGAAATTTTGAAATTTTGAAATTTTGAAATTTTTAAATTTTGAAATTTTGAAATTTTGAAATTTTGAAATTTTTAAATGTTGAAATTTTGAAATTTTGAAATTTGAAATTTTGAAATTTTGAAATTATAAAATTTTGAAATTTTGAAATTTTGTAATTTTAAAATTTTGAAATTTTGAAATTTTGAAATTTTGAAATTTTGGAATTTTGAAATTTTGAAATTTTGAAATTTTGAAATTTCGAAATTTTGAAATTTTGAAATGTTGAAATTTTGAAATTTTGAAATTTTGAAATTTTTAAATTTTTAAATTTTTAAATTTTGAAATTTTGAAATTTTGAAATTTTGAAATTTTGAAATTTTAAAATTTTGGAATTTTAAAATTTTGAAATTTTGAAATTTTGAAATTTTGAAATTTTGAAATTTTGAAATTTTGCAATTTTGAAATTTTGAAATTTTGAAATTTTGAAATTTTGAAATTTCGAAATTTTGAAATTTTGAAATGTTGAAATTTTGAAATTTTGAAATTTGAAATTTTGAAATTTTGAAATTATAAAATTTTGAAATTTTGAAATTTTGTAATTTTAAAATTTTGAAATTTTGAAATTTTGAAATTTTGAAATTTTGGAATTTTGAAATTTTGAAATTTTGAAATTTTGAAATTTTGAAATTTTGAAATTTTGTAGTTTTGTAGTTTTGAAATTTAGAAATTTTGAAATTTTGAAATTTTGAAATTTTGAAATTTTGAAATTTTGAAATTTTGAAATTTTGAAATTTTGAAATTTTATTATTTTGAAATTTTAAAATTTTTAAATTTTGAAATTTTGAAATTTTGAAATTTTGAAATTTTGAAATTTTGAAATTTTGAAATTTTGAAATTTTGACATTTTGAAATTTTGAAATTTTGGAATTTTGGAATTTTAAAATTTTGAAATTTTGAAATTTTGAAACTTTGAAATTTTGAAATTTTGAAATTTTGAAATTTTGAAATTTTGAAATTTTGAAATTTTGAAATTTTGAAATTTTGAAATTTTGAAATTTTGAAATTTTGAAATTTTGAAATTTTGAAATTTTGAAATTTTGAAATTTCGAAATTTTGAAATTTTGAAATTTTGAAATTTCGAAATTTTTAAATTCTGAAATTTTGAAATTTTGAAATTTTGAAATTATGACATTTTGAAATTTTGATATTTTGAAATTTTGAAATTTTGAAATTTTGAAATTTTGAAATTTTGAAATTTTGAGATTTTGAAATTTTGAAATTTTGAAATTTTGAAATTTTGAAATTTTGAAATTTTGAAATTTTGAAATTTTGAAATTTTGAAATTTTGAAATTTTGAAATTTTGAAATTTTGAAATTTTGAAATTTTGAAATTTTTAAATTTTGAAATTTTGAAATTTTGAAATTTCGAAATTTTGAAATTTTGAAATTTTGAAATTTTGAAATTTTGAAATTTTGAAATTTTGAAATTTCGAAATTTTTAAATTCTGAAATTTTGAAATTTTGAAATTTTTAAATTTTGAAATTATGACATTTTGAAATTTTGATATTTTGAAATTTTGAAATTTTGAAATTTTGAAATTTTGAGATTTTGAAATTTTGAAATTTTGAAATTTTGAAATTTTTAAATTTTTAAATTTTGAAATTTTGAAATTGTGAAATTTTGAAATTTTGAAATTTAAAAATTTTGAAATTTTGAAATTTTGAAATTTAAAATTTTGAAATTTTGAAATTTTGGAATTTTGAAATTTTGTAATTTTGTTATTTTGAAATTTTGAAATTTTGAAATTTTGAAATTTTGAAATTTTGAAATTTTGAAATTTTGAAATTTTGAAATTTTGAAATTTTGAAATTTTGAAATTTTGAAATTTTGAAATTTTGAAATTTTATTATTTTGAAATTTTGAAATTTTAAAATTTTGAAATTTTGAAATTTTGAAATTTTGAAATTTTGAAATTTTGAAATTTTGAAATTTTGAAATTTTGAAATTTTGAAATGTTAAAATTTTGAAATTTTGAAATTTTGAAATTTTGAAATTTTGAAATTTTGAAATTTTAAAATTTTGAAATTTTGAAATTTTGAAATTTTGAAATTTTGAAATTTTAAAATTTTGAAATTTTGAAATTTTAAAATTTTGAAATGTTGAAATTTTGAAATTTTGAAATTTTGAAATTTTGAAATTTTAAAATTTTGAAATTTTGAACTTTTGAAATTTTGAAATTTTGAAATTTTGAAATTTTGAAATTTTGAAATTTTGAAATTTTGAAATTTTGAAATTTTGAAATTTTGAAATTTTGAAATTTTGAAATTTTGAAATTTTGAAATTTTGAAATTTTGAAATTTTGAAATTTTGAAATTTTGAAATTTTGAAATTTTGAAATTTTGAAATTTTGAAATTTTGAAATTTTGAAATTTTGAAATTTTGAAATTTTGAAATTTTGAAATTTTGAAATTTTGAAATTTTGAAATTTTGAAATTTTGAAATTTTGAAATATTGAAATTTGGGAATTTTGAACTTTTAAAATTTTGAAATTTTGAAATATTGAAATTTCGAAATTTTGAAATTTTGAAATTTTGAAATTTCGAAATTTTTAAATTCTGAAATTTTGAAATTTTGAAATTTTGAAATTATGACATTTTGAAATTTTGATATTTTGAAATTTTGAAATTTTGAAATTTTGAAATTTTGAGATTTTGAAATTTTGAAATTTTGAAATTTTGAAATTTTGAAATTTTGAAATTTTGAAATTTTGAAATTTTGAAATTTTGAAATTTTGAAATTTTGAAATTTTGAAATTTTGAAATTTTGAAATTTTGAAATTTTGAAATTTTGAAATTTTGAAATTTTGAAATTTTGAAATTATGAAATTTTGAAATTTTGAAATGTTGAAATGTTGAAATTTTGAAATTTTGAAATTTTGAAATTTTGAAATTTTGAAATTTTGAAATTTTGAAATTTTGAAATTTTGAAATTTTTAAATTGTGAAATTTTGAAATTTTGAAATTCTAAAATTTTTAAAAATTTGGAAATTTTGAAATTTTGAAATTTGAAAATTTTGAAATTTTGAGATTTTGAAATTTTGAAATTTGAAATTTTGAAATTTTATTATTTTGAAATTTTAAAAATTTTGAAATTTTGAAATTTTGAAATTTTGAAATTTTGAAATTTTGGAATTTTAAAATTTTGAAATTTTGAAATTTTGAAATTTTGAAATTTTGAAATTTTGAAATTTTGAAATTTTGAAATTTTGAAATTTTGAAATTTTGAAATTTTGAAATTTTGAAATTTTGAAATTTTGAAATTTCGAAATTTTGAAATTTTGAAATTTTGAAATTTTGAAATTTCGAAATTTTTAAATTCTGAAATTTTGAAATTTTGAAATTATGACATTTTGAAATTTTGATATTTTGAAATTTTGAAATTTTGAAATTTTGAAATTTTGAAATTTTGAAATTTTGAAATTTTGAAATTTAAAAATTTTGAACTTTTGAAATTTTGGAATTTTGAAATTTTGTAATTTTGTTATTTTGAAATTTTGAAATTTTGAAATTTTGAAATTTTGAAATTTTGAAATTTTGAAATTATGACATTTTGAAATTTTGATATTTTGAAATTTTGAAATTTTGAAATTTTGAATTTTTGAGATTTTGAAATTTTGAAATTTTGAAATTTGAAATTTTGAAATTTTGAAATTTTGAAATTTTTAAATTTTGAAATTTGAAATTTTGAAATTTTGAAATTTTGAAATTCTAAAATTTTTAAAAATTTGGAAATTTTTAAATTTTGAAATTTTGAAATTTTGAAATTTAAAAATTTGAAATTTTGAAATTTTGGAATTTTGAAATTTTGTAATTTTGTTATTTTGAAATTTTGAAATTTTGAAATTTTGAAATTTTGAAATTTTGAAATTTTGAAATTTTGAAATTTTGAAATTTTGAAATTTTGAAATTTTGAAATTTTGAAATTTTGAAATTTTGAAATTTTGAAATTTTATTATTTTGAAATTTTGAAATTTTAAAATTTGAAATTTTGAAATTTTGAAATTTTGAAATTTTGAAATTTTGAAATTTTGAAATGTTAAAATTTTGAAATTTTGAAATTTTGAAATTTTGAAATTTTGAAATTTTAAAATTTTGAAATTTTGAATTTTGAAATTTTGAAATTTTGAAATTTTAAATTTTGAAATTTTGAAATTTTGAAATTTTGAAATGTTGAAATTTTGAAATTTTGAAATTTTGAAATTTGAAATTTTAAAATTTTGAAATTTTGAACTTTTGAAATTTTGAAATTTTGAAATTTTGAAATTTTGAAATTTTGAAATTTTGAAATTTTGAAATTTTGAAATTTTAAAATTTGAAATTTGAAATTTTGAAATTTTGAAATTTTGAAATTTTGAAATTTGAAATTTTGAAATTTTGAAATTTTGAAATTTTGAAATTTTGAAATTTTGAATTTTGAAATTTTGAAATTTTGAAATTTTGAAATTTTTAAATTTTGAAATTTTTAAATTTTGAAATTTTGAAATTTTGAAATATTGAAATTTGGAAATTTTGAACTTTTAAAATTTTGAAATTTTGAAATTTTGAAATTTTGAAATTTCGAAATTTTGAAATTTTGAAATTTTGAAATTTTGAAATTTCGAAATTTTTAAATTCTGAAATTTTGAAATTTTGAAATTATGACATTTTGAAATTTTGATATTTTGATATTTGAAATTTGAAATTTTGAGATTTTGAAATTTTGAAATTTTGAAATTTGAAATTTTGAAATTTTGAAATTTTGAAATTTTGAAATTTTGAAATTTTGAAATTTTGAAATTTGAAATTTTGAAATTTTGAAATTTTGAAATTTGAAATTATGAAATTTTGAAATTTTGAAAGTTGAAATTTTGAAATTTTGAATTTTGAAATTTTGAAATTTGAAATTTTGAAATTTTTAAATTGTGAATTTTGAAATTTTGAAATTCTAAAATTTTTAAAATTTGGAAATTTTGAAATTTGAAAATTTTGAAATTTTGAGATTTTGAAATTTTAAATTTTTAAATTTTGAAATTTTATTATTTGAATTTTAAAATTTTGAAATTTTGAAATTTTGAAATTTTGAAATTTTGAAATTTTGGAATTTTGAAATTTTGAAATTTTGAAATTTGAAATTTTGAAATTTTGAAATTTTGAAATTTTGAAATTTCGAAATTTTTAAATTCTGAAATTTTGAAATTTTGAAATTTTGAAATTATGACATTTTGAAATTTTGATATTTTGAAATTTTGAAATTTTGAAATTTTGAAATTTTGAAATTTTGAGATTTGAAATTTTGAAATTTGAAATTTTGAAATTTTGAATTTTGAAATTTGAAATTTTGAAATTTGAAATTTGAAATTTATTATTTGAAATTTTAAAATTTTTAAATTTTGAAATTTTGAAATTTTGAAATTTTGAAATTTTGAAATTTTGAAATTTTGAAATTTTGAAATTTTGAAATTTTGGAATTTTAAAATTTGAAATTTTGAATTTTGAAATTTTGAAATTTTGAAATTTTGAAATTTTGAAATTTTGAAATTTTGAAATTTTGAAATTTTGAAATTTTGAAATTTTGAATTTTGAAATTTTGAAATTTTGAAATTTTGAAATTTTGAAATTTTGAAATTTCGAAATTTTGAAATTTTGAAATTTTGAAATTTCGAAATTTTTAAATTCTGAAATTTTGAAATTTTGGAAATTTTGAAATTTTGAAATAATGACATTTTGAAATTTTGATATTTTGAAATTTTGAAATTTTGAAATTTTGAAATTTTGAAATTTTGAAATTTTGAAATTTTGAAATTTTGAATTTTGAGATTTTGAAATTTTGAAATTTGAAATTTTGAAATTTTGAAATTTTGCAATTTTGAAATTTTGAAATTTTGAAATTTTGAAATTTTGAAATTTTGAAATTTTGAAATTTTGAAATTTTGAAATTTTGAAATTTTGAAATTTTGAAATTTTGAAATTTGAAATTTTGAAATTTTGAAATTTGAAATTTCGAAATTTGAAATTTTGAAATTTTGAAATTTTGAAATTTTGAAATTTCGAAATTTTTAAATTCTGAAATTTTGAAAATTTTGAAATTTTGAAATTTTGAAATTTTGAAATTTTGAAATTTTGAAATTTTGAAATTATGACATTTTGAAATTTTGATATTTTGAAATTTTGAAATTTTGAAATTTTGAGATTTTAAAATTTTGAGATTTTGAAATTTTGAAATTTGAAATTTTTAAATTTTGAAATTTTTAAATTTTGAAATTGTGAAATTTTGAATTTTGAAATTCTAAAATTTTTAAAAATTTGGAAATTTTTAAATTTTGAAATTTTGAAATCTTGAAATTTTGAAATTTTGAAATTTAAAATTTTGAAATTTTGAAATTTTGAAATTTTGTAATTTTGTTATTTTGAAATTTTGAAATTTTGAAATTTTGAAATTTTGAAATTTTTAAATTTTGAAATTTTGAAATTTTGAAATTTTGAAATTTTGAAATTTTGAAATTTTGAAATTTTAAAATTTTGAAATTTTGAAATTTGAAATTTTGAAATTTTGAAATTTTGAAATTTGAAATTTTGAAATTTTGAAATTTTGAAATTTGAAATTTTGAAATTTTATTATTTTGAAATTTTGAAATTTTAAAATTTTGAAATTTGAAATTTTGAAATTTTGAAATTTTGAAATTTTGAAATTTTGAAATTTTGAAATTTGAAATTTTGAAATGTTAAAATTTTGAAATTTTGAAATTTTGAAATTTTGAAATTTGAAATTTTGAAATTTTGAAATTTTAAAATTTTGAAATTTTGAAATTTTAAAATTTTGAAATGTTGAAATTTTGAAATTTTGAAATTTTGAAATTTGAAATTTTAAAATTTTGAAATTTTGAACTTTTGAAATTTTGAAATTTTGAAATTTTGAAATTTTGAAATTTTGAAATTTTGAAATTTTGAAATTTTGAAATTTTGAAATTTTGAAATTTTGAAATTTTGAAATTTTGAAATTTTGAAATTTTGAAATTTTGAAATTTTGAAATTTTGAAATTTTGAAATTTTGAAATTTGAAATTTTGAAATTTTGAAATTTTGAAATTTTGAAATTTTGAAATTTTGAAATTTTGAAATATTGAAATTTGGAAATTTTGAACTTTTAAAATTTTGAAATTTTGAAATATTGAAATTTCGAAATTTTGAAATTTTGAAATTTTGAAATTTCGAAATTTTTAAATTCTGAAATTTTGAAATTTGAAATTTTGAAATTATGACATTTTGAAATTTTGATATTTTGAAATTTGAAATTTTGAAATTTTGAAATTTTGAGATTTTGAAATTTTGAAATTTTGAAATTTTGAAATTTTGAAATTTTGAAATTTTGAAATTTTGAAATTTTGAAATTTTGAAATTTTGAAATTTTGAAATTTTGAAATTTTGAAATTATGAAATTTTGAAATTTTGAAATGTTGAAATGTTGAAATTTTGAAATTTTGAAATTTTGAATTTTGAAATTTTGAAATTTTGAAATTTTGAAATTTTGAAATTTTTAAATTGTGAAATTTTGAAATTTTGAAATTCTAAAATTTTTAAAAATTTGGAAATTTTGAAATTTTGAAATTTGAAAATTTTGAAATTTTGAGATTTTGAAATTTTGAAATTTTGAAATTTTGAAATTTTATTATTTTGAAATTTTAAAAATTTTGAAATTTTGAAATTTTGAAATTTTGAAATTTTGAAATTTTGGAATTTTAAAATTTTGAAATTTTGAAATTTTGAAATTTTGAAATTTTGAAATTTTGAAATTTGAAATTTTGAAATTTTGAAATTTTGAAATTTTGAAATTTTGAAATTTTGAAATTTTGAAATTTTGAAATTTTGAAATTTCGAAATTTTGAAATTTTGAAATTTTGAAATTTTGAAATTTCGAAATTTTTAAATTCTGAAATTTTGAAATTTTGAAATTATGACATTTTGAAATTTTGATATTTTGAAATTTTGAAATTTTGAAATTTTGAAATTTTGAAATTTGAAATTTTGAAATTTGAAATTTAAAAATTTTGAACTTTTGAAATTTGGAATTTTGAAATTTTGTAATTTTGT
>CATPCP010000099.1:0-2500 GCA_955652365.1 Eristalinus aeneus
TATTATTATTACTATTATTATCATTATTATTATTATTATTATTATTATTATTATTATTATTATTACTATTATAATTAGTATTATTATTATTATTATTATTATTAGTATTATTATTATTATTATTATTATTATTATTATTATTATTATTATTATTATTATTATTATTATTATTATTATTATTATTATTATTATTATTATTATTACTATTATTATTATTATTATTATTGTTATTATTATAATTATTATTGTTATTGTTATTATTATTATTATTAGTATTGTTATTATTATTATTATTATTAATATTAATATTATTATTACTATCATAATTGTTATTATTATTATTATCATTATTATTATTATTATTAGTATAAAAATCAAACAAAATCCAAAATGTTATAAAAAACGCTGTCAACGTGAATTCCAGGTAGGGAGACGTGGGAGATGACTGTCTTCCTATTGGTCTCTGAAGTACATTCAGTTCAAAAAAGGAGTCATCGCTATCTGTGGGCGAATTGTTTGTAATGTGCATACAACAGCTTCATCGTCTAATCGAGTCAACAATTATTATTATTATTATTACTCTTATTATTATTATTATTATTATTATTATTTTTATTATTAATATTATTAATATTATTATAATTCTTCTTCTTCTTCTTCTTCGGATGGCGCTACAGTCCGGGGTGGACCTGGGCCTCAACCAACATGCCTCTCCAGCTAGCACGATCTCTTGCCAGCTGTCTCCAATTGCGCACTCCAAGATGGTTGAGGTCCTTTTCCACTTGTGTGCGCCATCTCAGTCTAGGACGCCCTCTGTTGCGTTGTCCGTGTGGTTCGGATTCGAAGACTCTTCGGGCCGGAGCAGTGCTCTCCATGCGCTCTACATGGCCTAGCCACCTTAAGCGTTGTATCCGTAGACGCTTGACTAGGCTCATGCCGCCGTACAGCCCATACAGTTCGTGGTTGAATCTTCTCCTTCAGATGCCATCAACGCAAACAGGACCAAAAATCGCACGCAGAACTTTTCTCTCGAAGAGACCAATGGCTTCCTCATCCGCTTTTAGTAGCGTCCAGGTTTCTGCGCCGTAGAGGAGGACTGGGATGATCAAGGTGTTGTACAAAGTCACTTTGGTCGTTCGGGAGAGGGCTTTATTACTCAATTGCCTCTTGAGCCCAAAGAAACAGCGATTGGCAAGAGTGATTCTGCGCTTGATTTCGGTACTGATGTTGTTGTCCCTATTCACCGCGGAGCAGAGATAGACGAAGTCCTTCACTACCTCGAAGTGTCTGCTGCCCATAGTGACGCTCTGTCCGAGACGTCGATGTTCTGCGTCCTTCTTCGATGACAGCATATACTTCGTTTTGCCCTCGTTTACCACCAGTCCCACTTTAGCCGCTTCCATTTCAATGCTAGCAAACGCCTCATTGACGGCTCGCTGAGTTCGGCCGATCACGTCAATGTCATCCGCATAAGCTAGCAATTGAACGGACTTGTGGAAGATCGTGCCTCTGGTGTTGACGTGTGAGTTCCGCACGATCCCCTCAAGGATGATGTTAAAGAAGTCGCATGACAGCGCGTCGCCTTGTCTAAATCCTTTTTTGACATTGAAGGTATCGGTGAGTTCGCTACCGACCTTGACGGAGCAGCGAGAGTTCTCCATCGTCATCCTACACAATCTGATGAGTTTGGTAGGGATGCCAAAACTAGTCATGGCACTGTATAGCTCGTCTCTATGCACGCTGTCATACGCGGCCTTGAAATCGACAAATAGATGGTGGGTGTCGATTTGTACTTCTTGGGACTTCTCCAGGATCTGCCGCAGTGTGAAGATCTGGTCGATTGTGGACTTCCCTGGCCTGAAACCACACTGATAAGGACCTATCAGGTTGTTGACGAACGGTTTCAGGCGCTCACACAGTACGGCAGAGAAAATCTTATATGCAATGTTAAGAAGACTGATCCCTCGGTAGTTGGCGCAGTCGAAGGGGTCTCCTTTCTTGTGGACCGGACAAACGATGCTGAGATTCCACTCGTCGGGCATGCTTTCCTCCGACCATATCTCACAGATGAGCTGGTGCATGCACCCAACCAGCTCATCCCCAGCCGCTTTGAACAGCTCTGCGGATAGTCCGTCCGCGCCAGCAGCTTTGTTCGATTTCAGTCTCGATATTGCTATCTTGACCTCGTCGAAGTCGGGGGGACGGAATTCTTGTCCATCGTCGTCCAAATTGAGTGGAACATTCTGCCTAACAGCGGAATTTGCGACGTCATCGCCGTTTAGGAGTCTGCAGAAATGATCCTTCCAGATTCTCAGCACCGACTGCGACTCTACCACTAGTTGTCCATTTTGATCCCGGCAGGCTTCTGTCCGAGCCTTATAACCACCGGATAACTGTTTTATCTTGTGGTAAAAATTTCGGACATCATTCCTGCCATAGCACCTCTCCATTTCCTCGACCGCGCGCTTCTCGTGCTCTTTCTTTTTTCTTCTGAGAAGCC
>CATPCP010000100.1:0-23101 GCA_955652365.1 Eristalinus aeneus
TTGAAATTTTGAAATTTTGAAATTTTGAAATTTTAAAATTTTTAAGTTTTGAAATTTTGAAATTATGAGATTTAAAATTTGAAATTTTGAAATTTTGAAATTTTGAAATTTTGAAATTTTGAAATTTTGAAATTTTGAAATTTTTAAATTTTTAAATTTCGAAATTTTGAAATTTAGAAATATTGAAATTTTCAAATTTTCAAATTTTAAAAGTTTTGAAATTTTGAAATTCTGAAATTTTGAAATTTTGAAATTTTGAAATTTTGAAATTTTAAAATTTAGAAATATTGAAATTTTGAATTTGAAATTTTGAAATTTTCAAATTTTGAAATTTTGAAATTTTGGGATTTTGAAATATTGAAATTTTTAAATTTTTAAATTTTAAATTTTTAAATTTTTAATTTTTAAATTTTTATATTTTTAAATTTTGAAATTTTGAAATTTAGAAATATTGAAATTTTGGAATTTTGAAATTTTGAAATTTTGAAATTTTGAAATTTTAAATTTTGAAATTTTGAAATTTTGAAATTTTGAAATTTTGAAACTTTGAAATTTGAAATTTTGAATTATGAAATTTTAAATTTTGAAATTTTGAAATTTTGAAATTTTGAAATTTGAAATTTTGAAATTTTAAAATTTTGAAATTTAGAAATATTGAAATTTTGAAATTTTGAAATTTTGAAATTTTAAAATTTTGAAATTTTGAAGTCTTGAAATTTTGAAATTTTGAAATTTTGTAATTTTGAAATTTTGAAATTTTGAAATCTTGAAATTTTGAAATTTTGAAATTTTGAAGTTTTGAAATTTGAAATTTTGAAATTTTGAAATTTTGAAATTTGAAATTTTGAAATTTTGAAATTTTGAAATTTTGAAATTTTGAATTTTTGAAATTTTGAAATTTTGAAGTATTGAAATTTTAAATTTTGAAATTTAGAATATTGAAATTTTGAAATTTTGAAATTTTGAAATTTTGGAATTTTGAAATTTTGAAATTTCAAAATTTTTAAATTTTGGAATTTTCGGATTTTGAGATTTTTAAATTTTGGAATTTTGAAATTTTGAAATATTGAAATTTTGAAATTTAGAAATATTGAAATTTTGAAATTTTGGGAATTTGAGATTTTAAAATTTTGAAATTTTGAAATTTTAAAATTTTGAAATTTTGAAATTTTGAATTTTTGAAATTTTTAAATTTGAAATTTTTTAATTTTGAAATTTTTTTATTTTGAATTTTGAAACTTTGAAATTTGAAATTTTGAAATTTTGAAATTTTGAAATTTTGAAATTTTGAAATTTTGAAATTTTGAAATTTTGAAATTTGAAATTATGAAATTTTGAAATTTTGAAATTTTGAATTTTGAAATTTTAAATTTTGAAATTTTGAAATTTTGAAATTTTGAAATTTTGAAATTTTGAAATTTTGAAATTTTGAAATTTGAAATTTGAAATTTGAAATTTTGAAATTTTGAAATTTTGAAATTATGAAATTTTGAAATTGTGAATTTTGAAATTTTGAAATTTTGAATTTTTGAATTTTGAAATTTTGAAATTTTGAAATTTTGAAATTTTGAAATTTTGAATTTGTGAAATTTTGAAATTGTGAAATTTTGAAATTTTGAAATTTTGAATTTTGAAATTTTGAAATTTTGAAATTTTTGAAATTTTGAATTTTGAAATTTGAATTGTGAAATTTTGAATTTTGAAATTTAGAAATATTGAAATTTTCAAATTTCAAATTTTAAAAGTTTTGAAATTTCGAAATTTTTAAATTTTTTAGATTTTGAAATTCTGGAATTAAAATTTGAAATTTGGAAATTTTGATATTTTGAAATTTTGGAATTTAAAATTTTTAAATTGTGAAATTTTGAAATTTCGAAATTTTGAAGTTTTGAAATTTTGGAATTTTGAAAATTTTGAAATATTGAAATTTTGAAATTTTGCAATTTTAAAATTTTGAAATTTTGAAATTTTGAAATTTTGAAATTTTGAAATTTGAATTTTTGAAATTTTGAAATTTTGAATTTTGAAATTTTGGTATTTTGAAATAAATTTTTAAATTTTTATATTTTTAAATTTTGAATTTTGAAATTTTGAAATTTTGAGTTTATGAAATTTTGAATTGTGAAATTTTGAAATTTTGAAATTTTGAATTTTTGAAATTTGAAATTTTGAAATTTTGAAATTTTGAAATTTTGATATTTTGAAACTTTAAAATTTGAAATTTGAATTTTTAAAATTTTTAAATTTTTAAATTTTGAAATTTTGAAATAACGAAATAACGAAATTCTTACATTTTTAAATTGTGAAATTTTGAAATTTTGAAATTTCAAAATGTTGAATTTTTGAATTTGGAAATTTTAAAATTTGAAATTTTGATATTTTGAAATTTTGAAATTTTGAAATTTTGAAATTTTGAAATTTAAAATTTTGAAATTTTTAAATTTTGAAATTTTGAATTTTTGAAATTTTGAAATTTTGAAATTTTTAAATTTTAAATTTTGAAATTTTGATATTATGAAACTTTGAAATTTGAAATTTTGAAATTTTGAAATTTTGAAATTTTAAAATTTTGAGATTTAAAAATTTTGAAATTTTGAAATTTTGAATTTTTGCAATTTTTAATTTTGAAATTTTGAAATTTTTAAATTTTGAAATTTTGAAATTTAGAAATTTTTAAATTTTGAATTTTTGAAATTTGAAATTTTGAAATTTTGAAATTTTTATATTTTGAAAATTTGAAATTTTGAAATTTTGAAATTTTAAATTTTGAGATTTAAAAATTTGAAATTTTGAATTTTGCAATTTTTAAATTTTTAAATTTTTAAATTTTTAAATTTTGAAATTTTTAAATTTTGAATTTTTGAAATTTTGAAATTTTGAATTTTGATATTTTGAAAATTTTAAATTTTGAAATTTTGAATTTTGAAATTTGAAATTTTGAAATTTTGAAATTTTAAAATTTTGAAATTTTGAAATTTTGAAATTTGAAATTTTGAAATTTTGAAATTTTGAAATTTTGAAATTTTGAAATTTTGAATTTTGAAATTTTGAAATTTTGAAATTTTGAAATTTTGAAATTTCAAAATTTTGAAATTTTGGCATTTTGAGATTTTGAAATTTTGAAATTTTGAAACTTTGAAATTTTGAAAATTTGAAATTTTGAAATTTTGAAATTTGAAATTTTGAAATTTTGAATTTTTGAAATTTTGAAATATTGAAATTTTGGTATTTTGAAATTTTGAAATTTTGAAGTTTTTTTTTTTTGAATTTTGAAACTTTGAAATTTTGAAATTTTGAAATTTTGAAATTTTGAAATTTGAAATTTTGAAATTTTGAAATTTTGAAATTTTGACATTTTGAAATTTTGAAATTTGAAATTTTGAAATTTTGAATTTTTAAATTTAAAATTTTGAAATCTTGAAATTTTGAAATTTTGAGATTTGAGATTTTCAAATTTTGAAATTTTCAAATTTTCAAGTTTTGAAATGTTGAAATCTTGAAATTTTAAAATTTCGAAATTTTGAAATCTTGAAATTTTAAATTTTGAAATTTTGAAATTTTGAAATTTTGAAATTTTGAAATTTTGAAATTCTGAAATTTTGAAATTTTGAAATTTTGAAATTCTGAAATTTCGAAATTTAGAAATTTTGAAATTTTGAAATTTTGAAATTTTGAGATTTTGAAATTTTGAAATTTTGAAATTTTGAAATTTTGAAATTTTGAAATTTTGAAATTTTGAAATTTTGAAATTTTGAAATTTTGAAATTTTGAAATTTTGAAATTTTGAAATTTTGAAATTTTGAAATTTTGAAATTTTGAAATTTTGAAATTTTGAAATTTTGAAATTGTGATATTTTGAAATTTTGAAATATTGAAATTTTAAAATTTTGAAATTTTGAAGTTTTGAAATTTTGAAGTTTTGAAATTTTGAAATTTTGAGATTTGAAATTTTGAAATTTTGAAATTTTGAATTTTGAAATAACGAAATAACGAAATTCTTACATTTTTAAAATTTTGAATTTAGAAATTTTGAAATTTAGAAATTTGAAATTTCAAAATGTTGAATTTTTGAAATTTTGAAATTTTAAAATTTTGAAATTTTGATATTTTGAAATTTTGAAATTTTGAAATTTTGAAATTTTAAAATTGTGAAATTTTGAAATTTGAATTTTTGAAATTTTGAAATTTTGAAATTTTGAAATTTTGAAATTTTGATATTATGAAACTTTGAAATTTAAAATTTTGAAATTTTGAAATTTAAAACTTTTAAAATTTTGAGATTTAAAAATTTTGAAATTTTGAATTTTTGCAATTTTTAAATTTTTAAATTTTTAAATTTTTAAATTTTTAAATTTAGAAATTTAGAAATTTTTAAATTTTGAATTTTTGAAATTTTGAAATTTTTAAATTTTGAAATTTTGATATTTTGAAAATTTGAAATTTTAAAATTTTGAAATTTAAAATTTTGAGATTTAAACATTTTAAAATTTTGAATTTTTGCAATTTTTAAATTTTTAAATTTTTAAATTTTGAAATTTTTAAATTTTGAATTTTTGAAATTTTGAAATTTTGAAATTTTGAAATTTTGAAATTTTGATATTTTGAAAATTTGAAATTTTGAAATTTTGAAATTTTGAAATTTTGAAATTTTGAAATTTTGAAATTTTGAAATTTAAAAATTTTGAAATTTTGAAATTTTGAAATTTTGAAATTTTGAAATTTTGAAATTTTGAAATTTTGAAATTTTGAAATTTTCAAATTTTCAAATTTGAAATTTTGAAATTTTGAAATTTTGAAATTTTGAATTTTGAAATTTTGAAATTTTGAAATTTTGAAATTTTGAAATTTTGAAATTTTGAAATTTTGAAATTTTGAAATTTTGAAATTTTGAAATTTTGAAATTTTGAAATTTTGAAATTTTGAAATTTTGAAATTTTGAAATTTTGAAATTTTGAAATTTCAAAATTTTTAAATTTTGGCATTTTGAGATTTTGAAATTTTGAAATTTTGGCATTTTGAGATTTTGAAATTTTGAAATTTTGAAACTTTGAAATTTTGAAATTTTGAAATTTTGAAATTTTGAAATTTTGGTATTTTGAAATTTTGAAACTTTGAAGTTTTTTTTTTTTGAATTTTGAAACTTTGAAATTTTGAAATTTGAAATTTTGAAATTTTGAAAGTTTGAAATTTTGAAATTTTGAAATTTTGAAATTTTGAAATTTTGAAATTTTGAAATTTTGAAATTTTGAAATTTGAAATTTTGAAATTTTGAAATTTTGAAATTTTGAAATTTGAAATTTTGAAATTTTTGAAATTTTGAAATTTTGAAATTTTGAAATTTTAAAATTTTGAAATTTTGAAATTTTGAAATTTTGAAATTTAAAATTTTGAAATCTTGAAATTTTGAAATTTTGAGGTTTGAGATTTTCAAATTTTGAAATTTTCAATTTTCAAGTTTGAAATGTTGAAATCTTGAAATTTCAAAATTTCGAAATTTTGAAATTTTGAAATTTTAAAATTTTTAAATTTTGAAATTTTGAAATTTTGAAATTTTGAAATTTTTAAATTTTGAAATTTTGAAATTTTGAAATTTTGAAATTTTGAAATTCTGAAATTTTGAAATTTAGAAATTTAGAAATTTTGAAATTTTGAGATTTTGAAATTTTGAAATTTTGAAATTTTGAAATTTTGAAATTTAAAATTTTGAATTTTGAAATTTTGAAATTTTGAAATTTTGAAATTTTGAAATTTTGAAATTTTGAAATTTTGAAATTTTGAAATTTTGATATTTTGAAATTTTGAAATTTTGAAATTTTGAAATTTTGAAATTTTGAAATTTTGAAATTTTGAAATTTTGAAATTTTTGAAATTTTGAATTGTGATATTTTGAAATTTTGAAATATTGAAATTTTAAATTTTGAAATTTTGAATTTTGAAGTTTTGAAATTTTGAAGTTTTGAAATTTTGAAATTTTGAGATTTTGAAATTTTGAAATTTTGAAATTTTGAAATTTTGAAATTTTGAAATTTGAAATTTTGAAATTTTGAAATTTTGAAATTTGAAATTTTGAAATTTTGAAATTTTGAAATTTTGAAATTTTGAAATTTTGATATTTTAAAATTTTAAAATTTTGAAATTTTAAATTTTGAAATTTTGAGATATTGAGATTTTGAGATATTAAGATTTTGAATTTTGAAATTTTGAAGTCTTGAATTTTGAAATCTTGAAATTTGAAATTTGAATGAATTTTGAAATCTTGAAATTTTGAAATTTTGCAATTTGAAATTTAAATTTTGAAATTTTGATATTTTGAAATTTTGAAATTTTGAAATTTTGAAATTTTGAAATTTTGAAATTTTGAAATTTTGAAATTCGAATTTTGAAATTTTGAAATTTCGAAATTCTGAAATTTTGAGATTTTGAAATTTTGAAATTTTGAAATTTTGAAATTTTGAATTTTAAAATTTTGAAATTTTAAATTTTGAAATTTTGAAATTTTGAGATATTGAGATTTTGAGATATTAAGATTTTGAAATTTGAAATTTTGAAATTTTGAAGTTTTGAAATTTTTAAATCTGAAATTTTGAAATTTTGAAATTTTGAAATCTTGAAATTTTGAAATTTTGCAATTTTGAAATTTTAAAATTTTGAAATTTTGAAATTTGATATTTTTAAATTTTGAAATTTTAAAATTTGAAATTTTGAAATTTTGAAATTTTGAAATTTTGAAATTTTGAAATTTTGAAATTTTGAAATTTTGAAATTTTGAGATTTTGAAACTTTGAAATTTTGAATTTTTGAAATTTCGAAATTTTGAAATTTTGAAATTTTGAAATTTTGAAATTTTGAAATTTTGAAATTTAAAATTTTGAAATTTTGAATTTTGAAATTTTAAAATTTTGAGATTTTGAAATTTTGAAATTTTGAAATTTTGAAATTTTGAAATTTTGAAATTTTGAAATTTTGAAATTTTGAAATTTTGAAATTTTGAAATTTTGAAATTTTGAAATTTTGAAATTTTGAAATTTTGAAATTTTGAATTTTGAAATTTTGAAATTTTGAAATTGTGATATTTTGAAATTTTGAATATTGAAATTTTGAAATTTGAAAATTTTGAATTTTGAAATTTTGAAATTGTAAAATTTTGAAGTTTGAAATTTTGAAATTTGAGATTTTAAAATTTTGAAATTTTGAAATTTTGAAATTTTGAAATTTTGAAATTTTGAAATTTGAAATTTTGAAATTTTGAAATTTGAAATTTTGAATTTTTGAAATTTTGAAATTTGAAATTTTGAAATTTTGAAATTTTGAAATTTTGAAATTTTAAAATTTTGAAATTTAAATTTTGAAATTTTGAAATTTTGAGATATGAGATTTTGAGATATTAAGATTTTGAAATTTTGAAATCTTGAATTTTTGAAATCTTGAAATTTTGAAATTTTGAAATTTGAAATTTTGAAATTTTGAAATCTTGAAATTTTGAAATTTTGCAATTTTGAAATTTTTACATTGTGAAATTTTGATATTTGAAATTTTTAAATTTTAAAATTTTGAAATTTTGAAGTTTGAAATTTTGAAATTTTGAAATTTTGAAATTTTGAAATTTGAAATTTTGAAATTTTGAAGTTTTGAATTTTTGAAATTTTGGTATTTTGAATTTTGAAATTTTGAAGTTTTTTTTTTGAATTTTGAAACTTTGAAATTTTGAAATTTTGAAATTTTGAAATTTTGAAATTTTGAAATTTTGAAGTTTTGAAATTTTGAAATTTTGAAATTTTGAAATTTTGAAATTTTGAAATTTTGAAATTTTGAAATTTAAAATTTTTAAATCTTGAAATTTTGAAATCTTGAAATTTTGAAATTTTGAAATTTTGAGATTTGAGATTTTTAAATTTTCAAATTTTCAAATTTTCAAGTTTTGAAATGTTGAAATCTTGAAATTTTAAAATTTTGAAATTTTGAAATTTTGAAATTTTGAAATTTTGAAATTTTGAAATTTTGAAATTTTGAAATTTTTAAATTTTGAAATTTTGAAACTTTGAAATTTTGAAATTTTGAAATTTTGAAATTTTGAAATTTTAAAATTTTGAAATTTGGAAATTTTGGAAATTTGAAATTTTTAAATTTTTAAATTTTGAATTTTTGAAATTTTGAAATTTTAAAATTTTGAAATTTTGAAATTTTGAAATTTTGAAATTTTAAAATTTTGAAATTTTGAAATTGTGAAATTTTAAAATTTTGAAATTTGGAAATTTTGAAATTTTGAAATTTTGAAATTTTGAAATTTCGAAATCTTGAAATTTTTGAAATTTTGAAATTTTGAAATTTTGAAATTTTAAAATTTTGAAATTTTAAATTTTGAAATTTTGAAATCTTGAAATTTTTAAATCTTGAAATTTTGAAATTTTAAAATTTTGAAATCTTGAAATTTTGAAATTTTGCAATTTTGAAATTTTAAAATTGTGAAATTTTGATATTTTGAAATTTTTAAATGTTAAAATTTTGAAATTTTGAAGTTTTGAAATTTTGAAATTTTGAAATTTTGAAATTTTGAAATTTTGAAGTTTTGAATTTTTGAAATTTTGAAATTTTGGTATTTTGAAATTTTGAAATTTTGAAGTTTTTTTTTTTGAATTTTGAAACTTTGAAATTTTGAAATTTTGAAATTTTGAAATTTTGAAATTTTGAAGTTTTGAAATTTTGAAATTTTGAAATTTTGAAATTTTGAAATTTTGAAATTTTGAAATTTTGAAATTTTGAAATTTTGAAATTTTGAAATTTTGAAATTTTGAAATTTAAAATTTTTAAATCTTGAAATTTTGAAATTTTGAAATTTTGAAATTTTGAAATTTTGAAATTTTGAAATTTTGAAATTTTGAAATTTAAAATTTTTAAATCTTGAAATTTTGAAATCTTGAAATTTTGAAATTTTGAAATTTTGAGATTTGAGAGTTTTAAATTTTCAAATTTTCAAGTTTTGAAATGTTGAAATCTTGAAATTTTAAAATTTTGAAATTTTGAAATTTTGAAATTTTGAAATTTTTAAATTTTGAAATTTTGAAACTTTGAAATTTTTAAATTTTGAAATTTTGAAATTTTGAAATTTTGAAATTTTGATATTTTGAAATTTTAAAATTTTGAAATTTGGAAATTGCGGAAATTTGAAATTTTTAAATTTTTAAATTTTGAATTTTTGAAATTTTGAAATTTTAAAATTTTGAAATTTTGAAATTTTGAAATTTTGAAATTTTGAAATTTTAAAATTTTGAAATTTTGAAATTGTGAAATTTTAAAATTTTGAAATTTGGAAATTTTGAAATTTTGCAATTTTGAAATTCTGAAATTTTGAAATTTTGAAATTTTGAAATTTTGAAATTTTGAAATTTTGAAATTTTGAAATTTTGAAATTTTGAAATTTTGAAATTTTGAAATTTTGAAATTTTGAAATTTTGAAATTTTGAAATTTTGAAATTTTGAAATTTTGAGATTTTGAAATTTTGAAATTTTGAAATTTTGAAATTTTGAAATTTTGAAATTTTGAAATTTTGAAATTTTGAAATTTTGAAATTTTGAAATTTTGAAATTTTGAAATTTTGAAATTTTGAAATTTTGAAATTTTGAAATTTTGAAATTTTGAAATTTTGAAATTTTGAAATTTTGAAATTTTGAAATTTTGAAATTTTGAAATTTTGAAATTTTGAAATTTTGAAATTTTGAAATTTTGAAATTTTGAAATTTTGAAATTTTGAAATTTTGAAATTGTGAAATTTTAAAATTTTGAAATTTGGAAATTTTTAAATTTTGCAATTTTGAAATTTTGAAATTTTGAAATTTTGAAATTTTGAAATTTTGAAATTTTGAAATTTTGAAATTTTGAAATTTTGAAATTTTGAAATTTTGAAATTTTGAAATTTTGAAATTTTGAAATTTTGAAATTTTGAGATATTTAGATTTTGAGATATTAAGATTTTGAAATTTTGAAATTTTAAAATTTGGAAATCTTGAAATTTTGAAATTTTGAAATTTTGAAATTTTGAAATTTTGAAATTTTGAAATCTTGAAATTTTAAAATTTTGCAATTTTAAAATTTTAAAATTTTGAAATTTTGATATTTTGAAATTTTGAAAATTTTAAAATTTTGAAATTCTGAAGTTTTGAAAATTTGAAATTTTAAAATTTTGAAATTTTAAAATTTTGAAATTTTGATATTTTGAAATTTTGAAATTTTGAAATTTTGAAATTTTGAAATTTTGAAATTTTGAAATTTTGAAATTTTGAAATTTTGAAATTTTGAAATTTTGAAATTTTGATATTTTGAAATTTTGAAATTTTGAAATTTTGAAATTTTGAATTTTGAAATTTATGGATTTTGAAATTTTGAAATTTTAAAATTTTGCAATTTTGAAATTTTGAAATTTTGAAATTTTGAAATTTTGAAATTTTGAAATTTTGAAATTTTGATATTTTGAAATTTTGAAATTTTGAAATTTTGAAATTTATGGATTTTGAAATTTTGAAATTTTGAAATTTTAAAATTTTGCAATTTTGAAATTTTGAAATTTTGAAATTTTGAAATTTTAAAATTTTAAAATTTTGATATTTTGAAATTTTAAAATTTTGAAATTTTGAAATTTTGAAATTTTGAAATTTTGAAATTTTGAAATTTTGAAATTTTAATATTTTGATATTTGGAAATTTTGAAAATTTTAAAATTTTGAAATTCTGAAATTTTGAAATTTTGAAATTTTAAAATTTTGAAATTTTGATATTTTGAAGTTTTGAAATTTTGAAATTTTGATATTTTGAAATTTTGAAATTTTGAAATTTTGAAATTTTGAAATTTTGAAATTTATGGATTTTGAAATTTTGAGATTTTAAAATTTTGCAATTTTTAAATTTTGAAATTTTGAAATTTTGAATTTTTGAAATTTTGAAATTTTGAAATTTTGAAATTTTGAAATTTTGAAATTTTGAAATTTTGAAATTTTAAAATTTTGAAATTTTGAAATTTTGAAATATTGAAATTTTGAAATTTTAAAGTTTTGAAATTTTGAAATTTTGAAATTTTGGAATTTTGAAATTTCGAAATTTTGAGATTTTGAAATTCTGAAATTTTGAAATTTTAAAATTTTGAACTCTGGAAATTTTGAATAAAATTTTGAAATTTTGAAATTTTGAAATTTTGAAATTTTGAAATTTTGAAATTCGGAAATTTTGGAATTTTGAAATTTTAAAATTTCGAAATTCTGAATTTTGGAAATTTTGAAATTTTGATATTTTGAAAGTTTGAAATTTTAAAATTTTGATATTTTAAAGTTTTGAAATTTTAAAATTTTGAAATGTTGAAATTTTGAAATTTTGAAATTTTGGAATTTTTTAAATTTTGAAATTTTGAAATTTTGAAATTTTGAAATTTTGAAATTTTGCAATTTTGAAATTTTAAAATTTTAAAATTTTGATATTTTGAAATTTTGAAAATTTTAAAATTTTGAAATTCTGAAGTTTTGAAATTTTGAAATTTTAAAATTTTGAAATTTTGATATTTTGATATTTTGAAATTTTGAAATTTTGAAATTTTGAAATTTTGAAATTTTGAAATTTTGAAATTTTGAAATTTTGAAATTTTGAAATTTTGAAATTTTGAAATTTTGAAATTTTGAAATTTTGATATTTTGAAATTTTGAAATTTTGAAATTTTGAAATTTTGAAATTTATGGATTTAGAAATTTTGAAATTTTAAAATTTTGCAATTTTGAAATTTTGAAATTTTGAAATTTTGAAGTTTTGAAATTTTGATATTTTGATATTTTGAAATTTTGAAATTTTGAAATTTTGAAATTTTGAAATTTTGAAATTTTAAAATTTATGGATTTTGAAATTTTGAAATTTTAAAATTTTGCAATTTTGAAATTTTGAAATTTTGAAATTTTAAAATTTTGAAATTTTGATATTTTGAAATTTTCAAATTTTAAAATTTTGAAATTTTGAAATTTTGAAATTTTAATATTTTGATATTTGGAAATTTTGAAAATTTTAAAATTTTGAAATTCTGAAGTTTTGAAATTTTGAAATTTTAAAATTTTGAAATTTTGATATTTTGAAATTTTGAAATTTTGAAATTTTGAAATTTTGAAATTTTGAAATTTTGAAATTTTGAAATTTTGATATTTTAAAATTTTGAAATTTTGAAATTTTGAAATTTATGGATTTTGAAATTTATGGATTTTGAAATTTTGCAATTTTGAAATTTTGAAATTTTGAAATTTTGAAATTTTGAAATTTTGAAATTTTGAAATTTTGAAATTTTGAAATTTTGAAATTTTGAAATTTTGAAATTTTGAAATTTTGAAATTTTAAAATTTTGAAATTTTGAAATATTGAAATTTTGAAATTTTGAAGTTTTGAAATTTTGAAATTTTGAAATTTTGGAATTTTAAAATTTCGAAATTTTGAGATTTTGAAATTCTGAAATTTTGAAATTTTAAAATTTTAAACTCTGGAAATTTTGAATAAAATTTTGAAATTTTGAAATTTTGAAATTTTGAAATTTTGAAATTCGGAAATTTTGGAATTTTGAAATTTTGAAATTTTAAAATTTCGAAATTCTGAATTTTGGAAATTTTGAAATTTTGATATCTTGAAAGTTTGAAATTTTAAAATTTTGATATTTTAAAGTTTTAAAATTCTAAAATTTTGAAATGTTGAAATTTTGAAATTTTGGAATTTTTTGAATTTTGAAATTTTGAAATTTTAAAATTTTGAAATTTTAAAATTTTGAAATTTTGAAATTTTGAAATTTTGAAATTTTCAAATTTTAAAATTTTGAAATTTTGAAATCTTGAAATTATGTAATCTTGAAATTTTGCACTTTTGACATTTTGAAATTTTGAAATTTGGAAATTTTGAAATTTTGAAATTTTGAAATCTTGAAATTATGTAATCTTGAATTTTTGAAATTTTGACATTTTGAAATTTGGAAATTTTGAAATTTTGAAATTTTGAAATTTTGAAATTTTGAAATTTTGAAATTTTGAAATTTTGAAATTTTGAAATTTTGAAATTTTGAAATTTTGAAATTTTAAAATTTTGAAATTTTTAAATTTTGAAGTTTTGAAATTATGAAAGTTATAAATTTTGAAACTTTGAAATTTTGAAATTTTGGAATTTTGAAATTTTGAAATTTTGAAATCTTGAAATTATGTTATCTTGAAATTTTGAACTTTTGACATTTTGAAATTTTGAAATTTATGGATTTTGAAATTTTGAAATTTTAAAATTTTGCAATTTTGAAATTCTGAAATTTTGAAATTTTAAAATTTTGAAATTTTGATATTTTAAAATTTTCAAATTTTGAAATTTTGAAATTTTGAAATTTTGAAATTTTAATATTTTGATATTTGGAAATTTTGAAAATTTTAAAATTTTGAAATTCTGAAGTTTTGAAATTTTGAAATTTTAAAATTTTGAAATTTTGATATTTTGAAATTTTGAAATTTTGAAATTTTGAAATTTTGAAATTTTGAAATTTTGAAATTTTGAAATTTTGATATTTTGAAATTTTGAAATTTTGAAATTTATGGATTTTGAAATTTATGGATTTTGAAATTTTGCAATTTTGAAATTTTGAAATTTTGAAATTTTGAAATTTTGAAATTTTGAAATTTTGAAATTTTGAAATTTTGAAATTTTGAAATTTTAAAATTTTGAAATTTTGAAATATTGAAATTTTGAAATTTTGAAGTTTTGAAATTTTGAAATTTTGAAATTTTGGAATTTTAAAATTTCGAAATTTTGAGATTTTGAAATTCTGAAATTTTGAAATTTTAAAATTTTGAACTCTGGAAATTTTGAATAAAATTTTGAAATTTTGAAATTTTGAAATTTTGAAATTTTGAAATTCGGAAATTTTGGAATTTTGAAATTTTGAAATTTTAAAATTTCGAAATTCTGAATTTTGGAAATTTTGAAATTTTGATATTTTGAAAGTTTGAAATTTTAAAATTTTGATATTTTAAAGTTTTGAAATTCTAAAATTTTGAAATGTTGAAATTTTGAAATTTTGGAATTTTTTGAATTTTGAAATTTTGAAATTTTGAAATTTTGAAATTTTGAAATTTTGAAATTTTAAAATTTTGAAATTTTGAAATTTTGAAATTTTGAAATTTTCAAATTTTAAAATTTTGAAATTTTGAAATCTTGAAATTATGTAATCTTGAAATTTTGCACTTTTGACATTTTGAAATTTTGAAATTTGGAAATTTTGAAATTTTGAAATTTTGAAATCTTGAAATTATGTAATCTTGAATTTTTGAAATTTTGACATTTTGAAATTTGGAAATTTTGAAATTTTGAAATTTTGAAATTTTGAAATTTTGAAATTTTGAAATTTTGAAATTTTGAAATTTTGAAATTTTAAAATTTTGAAATTTTTAAATTTTGAAGTTTTGAAATTATGAAAGTTATAAATTTTGAAACTTTGAAATTTTGAAATTTTGGAATTTTGAAATTTTGAAATTTTGAAATCTTGAAATTATGTTATTTTGAAATTTTGAACTTTTGACATTTTGAAATTTTGAAATTTTGAAATTTTGAAATTTTGAAATTTGGAAATTTTGAAATTTTGAAATTTTGAAACTTAAAATTATGTAATCTTGAAATTTTGAAATTTTGAAATTTTGAAATTTGGAAATTTTGAAATTTTGAAATTTTGAAATTTTGAAATTTTGAAATTTTGAAATTTTGAAATTTTAAAATTTTGAAATTTTGATATTTTGAAATTTTGAAATTTTGAAATTTTGAAATTTTGAAATTTTGAAATTTTGAAATTTTGAAATTTTGAAATTTTGAAATTTTGAAATTTTGAAATTTTGAAATTTTGAAATTTTGAAATTTTGAAATTTTTAAATTTTTAGATTTTGAAATTTTGAGATTTTGAAATTTTGAAATTTTGAAATTTTGAAATTTGAAAATTTTAAAATTTGAAAATTTTGAAATTTTGATATTTTGAAATTTTAAATTTTGGAGTTTTGAAATTTTGAAATTGTGAAATTTTGAAACTTTGAAATTTTGAAATTTTGAAATTTTGAAATTTTGAAATTTTGGAATTTTTGAAATTTTGAAATTTTGAAATTTTGAAATTTTGAGATTTTGAAATTTTGAAATTTTGAAATTTTGAAATTTTGAAATTTTGAAATTTTGAAATTTTGAAATTTTGAAATTTTGAAATTTTGAAATTTGAAGATTTTAAAGTTTTGAAATTTTGGAATTTTGAAATTTTGAAATTTTGAAATTTGAAATTTTGAAATTTGAAATTTTAAAATTTTGAAATTTTGAAATTTTGAAATTTTGAAATTTTGAAATTTTGAAATTTTGAAATTTTGAAATTTTGAAATTTTCAAATTTTGAAATTTTGAAATTTTGAAATTTTGAAATTTTGAAATTTTGAAATTTTGAAATTTTGAAATTTTGAAATTTTGAAATTTTGAAATTTTGAAATTTTGAAATTTTGAAATTTTGATATTTTGAAATTTTAAAATTTTGAAATTTTGAAATTTTGAAATTTTGAAATTTTGAAATTTTGAAATTTTGAAATTTTGAATTTTGAAATTTTGAAATTTTGAAATTTTGAAATTTTGGAATTTTTAAATTTTGAAATTTCGAAATTTTGAAATTTTGAAATTTAGAAATTTTGAAATTTTGAAATTTTGAGATTTTGAAATTCTGAAATTTTGAAATTTTAAAATTTTGAAATTTTGAAATTTTGAAATTTTAATATTTTGATATTTGGAAATTTTGAAAATTTTAAAATTTTGAAATTCTGAAGTTTTGAAATTTTGAAATTTTAAAATTTTGAAATTTTGATATTTTGAAATTTTGAAATTTGAAATTTTGAAATTTTGAAATTTTGAAATTTTGAAATTTTGAAATTTTGAAATTTTGATATTTTGAAATTTTGAAATTTTGAAATTTATGGATTTTGAAATTTATGGATTTTGAAATTTTGCAATTTTGAAATTTTGAAATTTTGAAATTTTAAAATTTTGAAATTTTGAAATTTTGAAATTTTGAAATTTTGAAATTTTGAAATTTTGAAATTTTAAAATTTTGAAATTTGAAATATTGAAATTTTGAAATTTTGAAGTTTTGAAATTTTGAAATTTTGAAATTTTGGAATTTTAAAATTTCGAAATTTTGAGATTTTGAAATTCTGAAATTTTGAAATTTTAAAATTTTGAACTCTGGAAATTTTGAATAAAATTTTGAAATTTTGAAATTTTGAAATTTTGAAATTCGGAAATTTTGGAATTTTGAAATTTTGAAATTTTAAAATTTCGAAATTCTGAATTTTGGAAATTTTGAAATTTTGAAATTTTGAAATTTTGAAATTTTGAAATTTTGAAATTTTCAAATTTAAAAATTTTGAAATTTTGAAATCTTGAAATTATGTAATCTTGAAATTTTGCACTTTTGACATTTTGAAATTTTGAAATTTGGAAATTTTGAAATTTTGAAATTTTGAAATTTTGAAATCTTGAAATTATGTAATCTTGAATTTTTGAAATTTTGACATTTTGAAATTTGGAAATTTTGAAATTTTGAAATTTTGAAATTTTGAAATTTTGAAATTTTGTAATTTTGAAATTTTGAAATTTTGAAATTTAGAAATTTTAAAATTTTGAAATTTTTAAATTTTGAAGTTTTGAAATTATGAAAGTTATAAATTTTGAAACTTTGAAATTTTGAAATTTTGGAATTTTGAAATTTTGAAATCTTGAAATTTTGTTATCTTGAAATTTTGAACTTTTGACATTTTGAAATTTTGAAATTTTGAAATTTTGAAATTTGGAAATTTTGAAATTTTGAAATTTTGAAACTTAAAATTATGTAATCTTGAAATTTTGAAATTTTGAAATTTTGAAATTTTGAAATTTTGAAATTTTGAAATTTTGAAATTTTGAAATTTTGAAATTTTAAAATTTTGAAATTTTGAAATTTTGAAATTTTGAAATTTTGAAATTCTAAAATTTTGAAATTTTGAAATTTTGAAGTTTTGAAATTATGAAATTTAGAAATGTAGAAATTTTGAAATTTTGAAATCTTGAAGTTGTAATCTTGAAATTTTGACATTTTGAAATTTTGAAATGTTGAAATTTTGCAATTTTGCAATTTTGCAATTTTGCAATTTTGCAATTTTGAAATTTTGAAATTTTGAAATTTTGATATTTTGAAATTTTGAAATTTTGCAATTTTGAAATTTTGAAATTTTGAAATTATGAAATTTTGAAATTTTAAAATTTTGAAATTTTGAAATTTTGAAATTTTGAAATTTTGAAATTTTAAAATTTTGAAATTTTGATATTTTGAAATTTTGAGATTTTGAAATTTTTAAATTTTGAAATTTTGAAATTTGTAAATTTTGAAATTTTGATATTTTGAAATTTAAAATTTTGGAGTTTTGAAATTTTGAAATTGTGAAATTTTAAAATTTTGAAATTTTGAAATTTTGAAATTTTGAAATAATGCAATTTTGAAATTTTGAAATTTTGAAATTTTGAAATTTTGAAATTTTGAAATTTTGAAATTTTTAAATTTTTAGATTTTGAAATTTTGAGATTTTGAAATTTTGAAATTTTGAAATTTTGAAATTTGAAAATTTTAAAATTTGAAAATTTGAAAATTTTGAAATTTTGATATTTTGAAATTTTAAATTTTGGAGTTTTGAAATTTTGATATTGTGAAATTTTGAAACTTTGAAATTTTGAAATTTTGAAATTTTGAAATTTTGAAATTTTGGAATTTTTGAAATTTTGAAATTTTGAAATTTTGAAATTTTGAGATTTTGAAATTTTGAAATTTTGAAATTTTGAAATTTTGAAATTTTGAAATTTTGAAATTTTGAAATTTTGAAATTTTGAAATTTGGAGATTTTAAAGTTTTGTAATTTTGGAATTTTGAAATTTTGAAATTTTGAAATTTTGAAATTTTGAAATTTTGAAATTTTGAAATTTTGAAATTTTAAAATTTTGAAATTTTGAAATTTTGAAATTTTGAAATTTTGAAATTTTGAAATTTTGAAATTTTGAAATTTTGAAATTTTGAAATTTTGAAATTTTGAAATTTTGAAATTTTGAAATTTTGAAATTTTGAAATTTTGAAATTTTGAAATTTTGAAATTTTGAAATTTTGAAATTTTGAAATTTTGAAATTTTGAAATTTTGAAATTTTGAAATTTTTAAATTTTTAAATTTTGATATTTTGAAATTTTAAAATTTTGAAATTTTGAAATTTTGAAATTTTGAAATTTTGAAATTTTGAAATTTTAAAATTTTGAAATTTTGAAATTTTGAAATTTTGAAATTTTGAAATTTTGAAATTTTGAAATTTTGAAATTTTGAGATATTGAGATTTTTAAATTTTTAAATTTTAAAATTTTAAAATTTTAAAATTTTAAATTTTGAAATTTTGAAATTTTAAGATTTTGAAATTTTGAAATTTTGAGATTTTGAAATTTTGAAATTTTAAAATTTTGAAATTTTGAAATTTTAAAATTTCGAAATTTTGATATTTTGAAATTTTAAATTTTTAAATTTTGAAATTTCGAAATTTTGAAATTTTGAAATTTAGAAATTTTGAAATTTTGAAATTTTGAGATTTTGAAATTCTGAAATTTTGAAATTTTAAAATTTTGAACTTTGGAAGATTTGAAATTTTGATATTTTGAAATTTTGAAATTTTGGAATTTTGAAATTTTGAAATTTTGAAATTTGGAGATTTTAAAGTTTTGTAATTTTGGAATTTTGAAATTTTGAAATTTTGAAATTTTGAAATTTTGAAATTTTGAAATTTTGAAATTTTGAAATTTTGAAATTTTGAAATTTTGAAATTTTGAAATTTTAAAATTTTAAAATTTTGAAATTTTGAAATTTTGAAATTTTGAAATTTTGAAATTTTGAAATTTTGAAATTTTGAAATTTTGAAATTTTGAAATTTTGAAATTTTGAATTTTTGAAATTTTGAAATTTTGAAATTTTGAAATTTTGAAATTTTGAAATTTTGAAATTTTGAAATTTTGAAATTTTGAAATTCTGAAATTTTGAAATTTTGAAATTTTGAAATTTTGAAATTTTGAAATTTTTAAATTTTTAAATTTTGAAATTTTTAAATTTTGAAATTTTGATATTTTGAAATTTTAAAATTTTGAAATTTTGAAATTTTGAAATTTTGAAATTTTGAAATTTTGAAATTTTGAAATTTTGAAATTTTGAAATTTTGAAATTTTGAAATTTTGAAATTTTGAAATTTTGAAATTTTGAAATTTTGAAATTTTGAAATTTTGAAATTTTGAGATATTGAGATTTTTAAATTTTTAAATTTTAAAATTTTAAAATTTTAAAATTTTAAATTTTGAAATTTTGAAATTTTAAGATTTTGAAATTTTGAAATTTCGAGATTTTGAAATTTTGAAATTTTGAAATTTTAAAATTTTGAAATTTTGAAATTTTAAAATTTCGAAATTTTGATATTTTGAAAGTTTAAATTTTGGAATTTTGAAATTTTGAAATTGTGAAATTTTGAAATTTTGAAATTTTGAAATTTTGGAATTTTTAAATTTTGAAATTTCGAAATTTTGAAATTTTGAAATTTAGAAATTTTGAAATTTTGAAATTTTGAGATTTTGAAATTCTGAAATTTTGAAATTTTAAAATTTTGAACTTTGGAAGATTTGAAATTTTGATATTTTGAAATTTTGAAATTTTGGAATTTTGAAATTTTAAAATTTTGAAATTTTGAAATTTTGAAATTTTGAAATTCGGAAATTTTGGAATTTTGAAATTTTGAAAATTTAAAATTTTGAAAATTTGAAATTTTGAAATTTTAAAATTTTGAAATTTTGAAATTTTGAAATTTTGATATTTTGAAATTTTGAAATTTTGAAATTTTGAAATTTTGAAATTTTTAAATTTTGAGATTTTGAAATTCTGAAATTTTGGAATTTTGAAATTTAAAAATTTTGAAATTTTGAAATTCTAAAATTTTGAAATTTAGAAATTCGGAAATTTTGGAATTTTGAAATTTTGAAATTTTGAAATTTTGAAATCTTGAAATTTTGAAATCTTGAAATTATGTTATCTTGAAATTTAGAAATTTTGGCATTTTGAAATTTTGAAATTTGGAAATTTTGAAATTTTGAAATTTTGAAATTTTAAAATTTTGAAATTTTAAAATTTTGAAATTTTGAAATTTTGAAATTTTGAAATTTTGAAGTTTTGAAATTATGAAATTTAGAAATTTTGAAGTTTTGAAATTTTGAAATTTTGATATTTTAAAATTTTGAAATTTTGAAATTTTAGAATTTTGAAATTTTGAGATTTTGAAATTTTGAAATTTTGAAATTTTGAAATTTTGAAATTTTGAAATTTTGAAATTTTGAAATTTTGAAATTTTGAAATTTTGAAATTTTAAAATTTTGAAATTTTGAAATTTTGAAATTTTGCAATTTTGCAATTTTGCAATTTTGCAATTTTGAAATTTTGAAATTTTGAAATTTTGAAATTTTGAAATTTTGAAATTTTGAAATTTTGAAATTTTGAAATTTTGAAATTTTGAAATTTTGAAATTTTGAAATTTTGAAATTTTAAAATTTTGAAATTTTTAAATTTGAAATTTTGAAATTTTGAAGTTTTGAAATTATGAAATTTTGAAATTTTGAAATTTTGATATTTTGAAATTTTTAAATTTTGAGATTTTGAAATTTTGAAATTTTGAAATTTTAAAATTTTGAAATTTGGAAATTTTGAAATTTTGATATTTTGAAATTTTAAATTTTGGAGTTTTGAAATTTTGAAATTGTGAAATTTTTAAATTTTTAAATTTTGAAATTTTGAATATTTGAAATTTTGAAATTTTGAAATTTTGAAATTTTGAAATTTTGAAATTTTGAAATTTTGAAATTTTGAAATTTTGAAATTTTGAAATTTTGAAATTTTGAAATTTTGAAATTTTGAAATTTTGAAATTTTGAAATTTTGAAATTTTGAAATTTTGAAATATTGCAATTTTGAAATTTTGAAATTTTGAAATTTTGAAATTTTAAAATTTTGAAATTTTGAAATTTTGAAATTTTGAAATTTTGAAATTTTGAAATTTTGAAATTTTGAAATTTTGAAATTTTGAAATTTTGAAATTTTGAAATTTTGAAATTTTGAAATTTTGAAATTTTGAAATTTTGAAATTTTGAGATTTTGAAATTTTGAAATTTTGAAATTTTAAAATTTTGAAATTTTAAAATTTTGAAATTTTGATACTTTGAAATTTTAAATTTTGGAGTTTTGAAATTTTGAAATTGCGAAATTTTGAAATTTTGAAATTTTGGAATTTTTGAAATTTTAAAATTTTGAAATTTTGAAATTTTGAGATTTTGAAACTTTGAGATTTTGAAATTTTGAAATTTCGAAATTTTGAAATTTTGAAATTTTGAAATTTTAAAATTTTGAAATTTTGAAATTTTGAAATTTTGAAATTTTGAAATTTTGAAATTTTGAAATTTTGAAATTTTTAAATTTTGAAATTTTGAAATTTTGAAATTTTGAAATTTTAAAATTTTGAAATTTTGAAATTTTGAGATATTGAGATTTTGAAATCTTGAAATTTTAAAATTTTGAAATTTTGAAATTTTAAATTTTGAAATTTTTAAATTTTGGAATTTTTAAATTGTGAAATTTCGAAATTTTGAAATTTTGAAATTTAGAAATTTTGAAATTTTGAGATTTTGAAATTCTGAAATTTTGAAATTTTAAAATTTTGAACTTTGGAAATTTTGATATTTTGAAATTTTGAAATTTTGGAATTTTGAAATTTTAAAATTTTGAAATTTTGAAATTTTGAAATTTTGAAATTTTGAAACTTTGGAATTTTTAAATTTTGAAATTTTGAAATTTTGAAATTTTGAGATTTTGAAATTTTAAAATTTTGAAATTTTGAAATTTTGAAATTTTGAAATTTTGAAATGTTGATATTTTGAAATTTTGAAATTTTGAGATTTTGAAATTTTGAAATTTTGAAATTTTAAAATTTTGAAATTTGGAAATTTTGAAATTTTGATATTTTGAAATTTTAAATTTTGGAGTTTTGAAATTTTGAAATTGTGAAATTTTAAAATTTTGAAATTTTGAAATTTTGAAATTTTGAAATTTTGAAATTTTGAAATTTTGAAATTTTGAAATTTTGAGATTTTGGAATTTTAGAAATTTTGAAATTTTGAAATTTTGAAATTTTGAGATTTTGAAATTTTGAAATTTTGAAATTTTGAAATTTTGAAATTTTGAAATTTTGAAATTTTGAAATTTTGAAATTTGGGGATTTTAAAGTTTTGAAATTTTGGAATTTTGAAATTTGAAATTTTGAAATTTTGAAATTTTGAAATTTTGAAGTTTTGAAATTTTGAAATTTTGAAATTTTAAAATTTTGAAATTTTAATTTTGGAATTTTGGGATTTTGAAATTTTGAAATTTTGAAATTTTGAAATTTTGAAATTTTAAAATTTTAAAATTTTGAAATTTTGAAATTTTAAAATTTTGAAATTTGGAAGTTTTGAAATTTTTATATTTTGAAATTTTAAATTTTGGAATTTTGAAATTTTGAAATTGTGAAATTTTGAAATTTTGAAATTTTTAAATTTTGAAATTTTGCAATTTTAAATTTTGAAATTTCGAAATTTTGAAATTTTGAGATTTTGAAATTCTGAAATTTTGGAATTTTGAAATTTAAAAATTTTGAAATTTTGAAATTCTAAAATTTTGAAATTTTGAAATTTAGAAATTCGGAAATTTTGGAATTTTGAAATTTTGAAATTTTGAAATTTTGAAATCTTGAAATTTTGAAATCTTGAACTTATGTTATCTTGAAATTTAGAAATTTTGGCATTTTGAAATTTTGAAATTTGGAAATTTTGAAATTTTGAAATTTTGAAATTTTGAAATTTTAAAATTTTGAAATTTTAAAATTTTGAAATTTTGAAATTTTGAAATTTTGAAATTTTGAAGTTTTGAAATTATGAAATTTAGAAATTTTGAAGTTTTGAAATTTTGAAATTTTGAAATTTT